>WWET01002177.1:199207-222749 GCA_011038615.1 Limnodynastes dumerilii
AGGACCTGATTCACACTTAAGAATCTTCTTAAAATAAGAACTTAAACTCACACCTGGGCTAAACCATGTTGATTGCAGGGGAATCATATTTAATCTGTTGCAAACAGTACTAGTGTTGATAGGTGATGTTTCCTATCCCAAGTCTAAATAACAGTGTGATAGTGAAGCTGGTCAGTATCTGTTTTCAGTAAGCAATTCAAAGATGTATCCGTGCATGCAAAGAATACAATTAACTTGATTCCCCCGAAAACAACATGGTTTTGCCCAGGAGTAACTTTAAGTTCTTATTTTAAGAAGATTCTTAAGTGTGAATCAGGTCCTTATTTTCAAACTCCTTCTTAAGTCTTAATCAGGCCCTATAACTCTAGCATGGGGATTTATGTGTACACAATGGAGGGATAGTCTACTGTATTTGTAAACTCAACTCCGTCAGGAGTGTCATTCCTCTTCAAACTCACAAAACTCTGGTCCTGTCTTTCTAACATTCTGCTTACTACTATTTATGGTTACAATAAGATGCATGTAATAGATATACTAAATATTAAATAAATTTACACCAAACATAGTTTTACCATGCTGTAAATTTGCACTTTCTGGATGTATTTGTTTATAACATTGGCTTGGCTGAATCAGAGCAAACCGCAAAAAATAAATAAAAAGGACAGGTTCACACCATTTCTCAAGCTCATACACTGTTTCTGGATTTGCATTGTTCTTAAAGAAGAATGTGCTTTTAAATCTAATCCTCATTTTGTAATTGACTACAACATAGAGAACAAATTAAGGGTGATAAATTCGTTATTAAATGTGTGTAAAAGCTTAATTATTTGTTTTGTTACATTAAAAAACAAACAAAAAAAAACATTTTATTATGTAACTTCAGGAACATATTCGTTATACAGTGTTTTGTTTATTTTTTCCTGTGGGGGCATGGTCTAATCTAAGTGCACGTTATCCATTCATTAGAATCGGTCTTGAAAAATGTAGTGACAGAATATATTAAGTAAAGACTGTTGTGTGGAACTATACTAACATACACAGATTTGCAACATTCATATGATGAACATTTATTAATTCTGCTGTGTTTACAACCTATGGGACAATAACAAAATTCCGTCTTACACAAGAATTCAGGAAAAAACAACTGGACGTATTACTATATATCAGTTTCTTTAGTAGTACTCCAGATTGGACTTCATACACATATATTCAATTTGCTTTGCCATATGGAATAAGATTGTTAATAATATGTTAAATGATTAACCATTCATGTTCTAATAGTGGGAGTTTTTATAATAATTTACTAGAAAAATAATTATTTGTTTATTTTTTGTGCTCCTCATATTTAACTTATGTTCTCCTTTGTTTTTTAAGGGACATAGTTTCCTAGTGCCCTTTTCTTTTTATATTCAACATAAAGAAGTATTTTTAAGCATTTTTTTTTTTTTATAATTTTTATTTAACAGTCAAGGCAAAGCTATACAATACAAGTATTTGTGGCACAGTAACTGAGCATTGATTCATAACCACCAAAAGACAGTGTATTGAACCCAACAAAGGGAATAGGAGCAATGCCAGGAAAATGCACTTTTAACAAAAGAATGAACTAATCCAGTCCCTCAAGCATGTAGAATACCAGTTGGTTTACAACTGTCTTACAATACTTTGTACTCTGCCAAGAGCTTCTTCTGTGGTAACATCAAACTTTCAGTTATGCCGCACAGGTGCCCACAACAATTCACACATACGCCAGTCAATCCCATGTCAATTTAATTAGGGGGTGTCACTCCCCTCTCCCTGATGTCTGTTGTTGCAATCGAATTGGATGTTCCCCAATAAACACCTGAGTGGCGTACCACCCTGTCTCTGCAAAACACCTATGTATCTTGTCCTTAGTGGGCTGTGGAAGTGATTGGATGTATTTATGCCATAAGCTGAAAAAACTTTCAACCTTAGCATTCCTATCCAAGGAGGCCTCTAGCCATTTCATCCGAAAGAGGTGGAATAGTTTGTCCTTAAAGAGATCGAACGGTGGGATGCCTGAATGGTTCCATACCTGTAGTATGGTCTTTTTGGCGACCGCGCCCATTACTACCAACATTTTTTTTATATCTCTAGGAAGAGCAGGGTCTTTGGGGAGAATTCCTAGTATAGCCCACTCCGGGTTAAAGGGAACAGCGCCATTACATCTTTAGCATATTGTCGGACTCTTAGCCAGAGACAACGCACCATTGGGCAGCTCCACAGACAGTGAAACAGATCCGCCCCTACCTGGCCACAGCGTGTGCATGAGTTTGAAGTGGTTGACCCCATTGTCATGTATTTGTGTGGTGTGTAGTATGTCCGATGATAGACGTTAAGGAATAGTTCACGGTAGCTGCTAGCTGGTAAGTATTTACAGGAAGTCGCTAGAGTCTTAAGAAGTTCTTTGGGGGTTAAGGTGGGAAAGTCGCCCATCCATTGAGATATGCCCGTGGTGATTGTGTTGTAATCTGCCTCCTCCCGGAGAATCCTACAATGTAATGTGATAGCTTTGTGTTTTGGAATTGGTGTGTATATAGAAATATATCTAGCTGGTTGTGCCAATCTAGCTCCCCAAAGTGCTCAAGGACTGTTTCTAAAAAGTGATGGACTTGAAAGTAACCGAATGGGAAATCTTTTAGGAATCCAAATTTGTCAACTGCTTGTCTAAAGGAAAGGGGTTTCTGAAGTCCTTTGTCTATCAGTTTATCAATAGCAGAGATTCCCTCCCGGTGCTATATTGCAAAAGGGAAGGTTGCCTCGCCTGATTGGAACCCTGGGTTACCCAACAAGGGAAGGTGTATGGAGACGTGGGAGTGTAAATTGTTTCTGCGTCTTGTGATATGCCAAATTCTACGAGTGGATTCAAGCAGTGGGTTGTCCTAAATGTGTGCAGGAATTTCGGAGGTTTGCAAATGTAATAGGGCTTTAAGGTTTATATTCTGGATAAATGCTTTTTCCAACCTTGTGTCCGTATATATTTCTGTGCCCTGTAGCCAATCTCTGAGGTGTCGTAGAAGAGAGGCCTGGTTGTAGGTAGCGATATTGGGGAAGTTAATTCACCCGTTAGTTTGGGACTGCTGGAGTTTGTACATGCTTATCCTTGACCTCCCCCCATGCCAAATAAAAGCCCTAAATAATGACGTGATCCGTTTGTTATGATATTGGGTGAGAATAATCGGGAGGGACTGAAACAAGTACAAGAGTTTCGGGAAAAAAGTCATTTTTATGAGATGGGCTCGCCCCGTGTATGTCAGAGTGAGACCCCGCCATCTCTCCAATATCCTCTCCAATTCCCTTATCAGCGGGGTAACATTAAGGGCGTATAATTGGGAGGGGTGTTTGGCTATCTGCACCCCTAGGTATGTAAGGGACCGTCTCTGCCACTGGACCGGACACGACGCCCCCCATTCTGGGCGGTGACATCCAGGGGTCAGACATAGCACCGAGGATTTGTCTACGTTGATCGTAAGGCCTGAAATAATCCCATACTCATGTATTTTATCTAATAGTTTTGCCAGTATAACTTCCGGGTTTGATATGTACAATAGCACATCATCCGCGAACGCAGTGATCTTTATGGCTCTGTCACCAATCCCAATGCCTTCAAAGTCGTGCCAATTTTGAAGGATGCATAGCAATGGATCGAGATACAAGTTAAACAGTAGCGGAGACATTGGGCATCCCTGTCTAGTACCTCTGGCCATTATCATCCGGCTGCCCATTTGCCCATTCAGAAGAAAAACCGTGGTCGGGGAATTGTAAAAGTAGCGTATCAAGCTGATGAACGAGGTGCCAAAGGAACGGCGCTCCAATATCTCATAGAGGTGCGCCCAAGAGATGGAGTCAAAGGCCTTGTGTGTATCAAGACTTAGTAGTGTATTATTTGTGGAGTGGGAAAGAGAGGATATTATGGTCGCTGCAACTGCCGCCCTAATCCCCTTCACCGAGTGCCTGCCTGCTACGAATCCCAACTGATGTGTGGTTAACAGATCAGGAAGAATTGACTGAAGGCGTGTGGCCATTATTTTGGCCAAAATTTTACAGTCGGTATTGAGTAGAGTTATCGGCCGATAAGAGGCCACCAGTTGAGGATCCTTATTGGGTTTAGGGATAAAGATAGTGTGTGATTCATTAAAACAAGGATAGGAAGGGGATTGTCCGTGAATGAGTTTAAAGAGCTCCAGTAAAGTAGGGGTCACATCTTCCCTTAGAATTTTGTAGTATTCGTTTAACAAACCGTCGGGGCCAGGGGCTTTACCTGTCTTTAGTGATTTAATTACCCTATCTATTTCTTCCGCGGTTATCGGGTCATCCAAGATGTCCCGTTGGTCTTGAGAAAGTCTCGGGAGGTGGGCTTCACACAACAATTTGTCCTGTAAGAGTCCCCAGGGATGGCCCGATAAAGATCCTCATAAAAATTTTGAAACCTTTGCATAATATCCTCAGTCTTGACTAACACTTCGCCCAGGGATGCAGGATTTTTCAAGGCCGTTATGTGGCTACGCGGTTTCCAAATTTTTGCCATATTGGCCAAGACCTTGCCCGGCTTATTACCCCATCTAAAGTATTTCTGGTTGTTATAATCTAAGTGTTGCTGCGCTTGCTGCATAAGATAAGATTTCAAAAGCCCCTTCGCCTGTTTGTAAAGGGCAAGAGAATCCGGATTAGGGTTGGTTGTATAGGCCCTGAATGTGGAGGTGACTTTGTCTTGTAATGTTTGTGTGTGTGTTTTGAAATCTTTACGACGCTTAGCCACATAATTAATAATACCGCCATGTACCACTGCCTTTGAGGCCTGCCAAAAAAGAACTGGGTCATCCCAGTGATCTATGTTAGTGTCCATGTAGTCATTCCAATAATATTTAAGGTGTCTGTGAAAGTCTTCAGAATCTTTTAAGTAGGATGGGAATCTCCAGGTTCGTGACCCCCAGACCGGAATAATGTGTTGTAGGGTCTGGAACACGGGTGAGTGATCTGATATGACTATATTCCCTATGGACGCACCTCTGAGCTGAGACACCAGCACATCCGCTACCAGAAAATAATCTAATCTAGAGAGGGAGCCATGGGCCGCCGAGATGTGAGTGAACGATTTATCTGAGGAGTGGATAATTCGCCAGGCATCTATCAAATTGTGTGTTGATTGAAAACCCTGGATATGATACCATTGCGGAGCATTGGGATTCCTGCCCGGTGGTGACTTGTCAAGCAAGGGATCCGCAACAGAATTAAGATCTCCCCCCACTATTAGGTTAGGTGTGTCTCTATTAAAAAGAAACTAAGACAAAGTGCTGAAAAAGTCAGAAGTTGTTCCGTTTGGTGCATATACATTGAGCAGTGAGTATTTAGTGGAGTTTATCGTGAGGTCCAGTAGCAGAAAACGGCCCTCGGGATCACAGTATTGATCTAGGATCTGGTAAGGGAACCCCCTCCTAAAAAGGATGGCCACCCCCCGTAATTTGTTATGGAACGATGCTGAGATACATTCGCCTATCCACCTATCTCTCAGACTAAAGCCCTCTCCATGCTTCCAGTGAGTCTCCTGAAGAAGAGCAATGTCCACTTTACACCTCTTAAGGTGAGTGGAGATCTTCTTTCTTTTAATGGGTGTGTTTAGCCTTCCTACGTTCCACGATGCCAATGTGAAGTTCAGGTGTTGGACTCGGGAGTCAGGTGACTGTGTGATCGTGTGTGGGTGAGTGTGGTGCATTCAATTAACCTACCCCATCAGTCGGTAAGGGTATGAAGCAAGTACCTTGTAGCCGTGCGATGCCTCCGCCCCAGCAACCGGAGGTATATTCGCAAAATGGGACACCCATGCGGCACAAAAGAAGAGAAATAGACATCATTAAAAAACTTAACTCTACCTCAACTGTATAACTTTTTCTATAATTTCCTTCCATATTATCATTTGGATCTCCCTTGGGAGGGGAGATCCAAAGGCACAATTTCTTGTTTGTAACTCTTAAGTAACTACCAATAACCAGTATTAATGTTACTAAGCATAACTGTTGCATATTAACCTACTTCCCCAGGGGTAATCCAACCCAGGAAAAGCTGTATAATAACTGTAATACAATATGTAACAAGGTTGAACTATAGCATTTTAAAGCAGGTGTTAAGAAGGTTTAGCGTAACGATCAACCATGTCAACATGCTAGATGTCTAGGTTTTAGTCTATTCGGTAAGTCAAAACGGGTACATCGGCATCATCAGTCAGGTCTCCGGTTCGGCGAGCCGTTTGGGGAATTCGGGCCCAAGAAGTGTTCCTTAGCCCTGGGTCGGTGAAAATGAGGTCTTTGCCATTCACAGTGACTTTTAACTTCGCAGGGTAGAGAAGGGCGAATCGCTGGTTACTTTCTACCAGGTGTTTACAGACCGGTGAGAATTACTTCCGCTTCTGCGCCACAGACGCCGAAAAGTCCTGGAAAATAAGGATACGGTGCTCCTCAATGACAAGATCAGGAGTGCGTTTGTATGCTCTCAGGATGGCCTCTTTAGATCTGAAATCCAGGAGCTTTGCTGTCGCCGGTCGAGGACGGGGACGATCTCCCTGTCTCTCCGCGCCCATGCGGTGGGCCCTCTCCACTTGAGGGCGAGGGGAGTCAACTGGCACCCCCAGGGCCATCGGCAATGTAGTTTCCAAGTATGTAAATAGTTGTTGTCCCTTAATAGCCTCTGGAATACCGATGAATCGCAAGTTGCTTCTTCGGCTCCTGTTCTCTAGATCTTCCAGTTTCTTCGACATGTCGGAGATGGCTCTAGCCTGTGAGGCCACCGTATCTTGCAGAGTGTGTATTATGTCCTCAGAGCCGCCTGTGCGCTGTTCCAGACCTGAGATTCTAGAAGCGTTTGCCTCTATTTTAGCTAGCGAAGAATCCACTGCCTTTTGGAGGTGGTCAAAGCGTTTGTCAATTTGCGGCATCATCGCCTTGGAAAGTTCCTGAACCCAATCAGTGAAGCTACGAGAGGGAACCACATCCGTGGATTCAGTATAGTCTTCTGCCTGGGTACGTTGTGGGGGTTCTGGAGACGGAGGTCTTGCTGAGCCGCGTTTATTGGAATTTGCTCTGTTCCTACCACCCATATTTGACGGAGATGGAGCAACTTGTGGTGTGTTTTTGTCAAGAAATTTGTCCATAACTATTATGGGTGTGGCCCGTAGGATTAGCAGCAAACTCCTTACACAATATGTACGCCCAGGATGCTAGAGAATAAATACGTTGAGTTCAGGTTGTTAGGTCCTGAGGAATTCCCCCCGGGTGTGAAATGAGGACAACTTCACATCCTATGAGCCCGCTGGATTTCAACAGACTTTCAACCGATTTACTGCGAAGCAGCAGGGGAGGAGCTTAGTAGCCAGCTTTTTATTTATTTATTTTTATTTTATTTGCTTATTTTTTTAAATATGAGTATGGTGGAGTAGTTAAGTGCAAGCCGGTCCCATTGAAGAAGGATAGTGAGAAGAGCCGCTTTCCCCTATCTAGGCTTGAGTTATACCACAAGGGGGCAGCAAAGTAACTGTAACAGGAGCCTGGCTTCCTTCAGACTTGTAGGGAGAACGCTGTCTTTGAACTATGTGTTACAGCAGATGTGGTGGTATGATTTATAGGAATAGAAGAATAAGAGAAATAGCTAACTGCTGAAATCTTGCTGTAGTATTTGGTTGAAGTAGTTTACAACAGGGGGCAGTGATCTGCGGTGTTGTTGTGCCAGTCCCAATATATTCACTGTTTAAGATACCCAAGAGTATGATGGCTATTACAAACCCTTTTGCTCAATATGGGCCTGATTCAGAGGCTGAAAATAAGAACTTAAAGTTACACCTGGGCAAAACCATGTTGATTTCAGGGGGAGTCAAGTTAATTTTATTCTATGCATGCAGGGAGAATGCTTTGCTTTTACTTATTGCACACAGATACCTGATCAGCTTCACTTTTAAACTGCTAATTAGACTTGAGCTGGGAAACATCACCTTTTAACTATAATACTGTGGCAACAAATGAAATTTGACTCCCCTGAAATCAACATGGTTTAGCCCAGGTGTAACTTTAAGTTCTTATTTTCAATCTCTGAATCAGGGCCTATGTCTCCACTCCCCTGCGTTGGCTGTATACTGCCCTTGAGTGTTGAAATGCCCCTAACTCTGAGCCCAGCAGCTCCCAGAGCCTGTAATAGTGTCCAGGGCGCCAATTATGATGAGGACCAGCGTTAATGGCGCCGGAGGAGTTTTCAGCCTCACAGCTCCTGTGAGGTGGCTACCCAGGGCAAGCAGGGCTCCCACTCCCACACCTCTGATCAGATTGTTGCGGGTGGAGGGGTGCAATTACCGTCCGGGAGTGTTACTCACTGTTGGCAGGGTACTGTGGGCACTTCCCCCACTGTTGCTCCCCCCACAAGTCTACTGCTCCGGCAACTCCCTCGTGGTGATGGCCGCCAGACAGGGCCGACAATAGAGTACTCGCTCCTCGCCGTTCCTGAGGTGCGAGTGACTCAGGCTTTCCCCCAAGCTGGTGGAAGCGGGCTCCGATCTGTTCCCCACAGGTGTTTTCTTGCCGCCTAGGCCCGCTGCGTTCTGGGCTGCACGGCGGTCACGGCTAGGCTCTCAGTCCGCTTGCCTGACTTCGGCGCTCAGTGTCCTGGGGAGCCGACTCTCTTCTCCCAGGTCTATCCCCTCGTCTGTAGGCAGGATAATCCGCGGCTTTGTGTCGCAGCCTGCCTTAATGGACTATTCGTTGCCATGGTGCCGGGGAGCTCGTGTAAAACGCGTCCACTCTAGTTGAGACGCACACCGGAAGTCTTTTCAATTGTTTTAAATGAAGTTCATAATTTTTCTTGGAAATATTGTTTTTTTCTTGAGGTCAGGAGCTGCGATCCAGACGCTTTGCCGCCGCTCTGGCTGTCTCCAAGCATTTTATTTTAATAAAAAGTTTTACTTTATTACTATGATTAAGAATTGTGATATTTAACTCCTTTGATGGTTTATGAGTTTATGCAGCCCCTAAAGATATCTCCAATGCCTGTCGCTACACTATACACAATCACCACAAGATGGCGTCAGAGACCATTATTATAAGAAGACTAGTAGAAGTTTACAAGTTCACTTTGGTGCTGTTATAAATAGAATTAGGAGCAACTGCATAAAAGGTGCAAATCTGCAGCATGACACATGTTGAAATATGATAGGTGCTACTTTGTTTTATTATTCTCTTTATACATTTAAAATTTACTTCAACCTGCAGTTAACATGGCTTTCCCCTGAGAGATTTGCAGTTGTTTTTTTTGCTGTTTTGCTCTACTATGAGCAGCCCAACAACTGTAAGCACACCAGAAAGCATCCCTATTGTTTGGTTTTCTCTTTTAAAAATCACAACCTACTCTGATGCTGGGTATACATTGGAGGGTTTTTGGATGTCTATCATGCAGATCATGTGATAATCTTCAGAAAGCTCTGACATCTTACCAGTGCGATTTATCCCACGATGCTGCAGAATCATCTAAAACTGCATCGCATTGTGTGATTTGATTTTTGGGAGCCCCAAATTTTCAAGATTAACAATGTCCGATGTCCCCTTCTTTCTTCTGAATGTACTGCTATGTACTGAAAAATCCTGCAGGGAATTGTTTCAGTGTAGACAACACAAAGATCAGGTGCAGAATTCTGACTAATTACAGTAACAATGTTGGGTTGTTACAAAAATCCCAGTTTGTACACAACTTAATGATATGTTTGACACAAGGAATAGTTGGAACACTGTTTAGGATTTCTAACTTTTCACTGATTACTTGAGTAAAATCATGCAGTGTATTTCAGTTGTATTGAAAGTAGACTAGAAGGGGAGTAGGGGTTTGTTACATAAAAAAAAATTCTAGGTTAAGTGCCAAGAAATGACACAATGGCTACATTATTTGGTTGTTTTTGTTTTGTATTTTAAGTAACTATGATAGTCACCTCTTCTACTACTTGTATCATTATCATGCGTCCAGTGTACTTTCCACCTCCATTATATAGTCAATGTTGCTATCATTTAAATGTCTCGATAGTTTTTAATAAATAGGAAAGTAGCATTTACCATATGATTAAATTAAATTACAAATTAAAAATTAACAATTATATTTTTTCCAAGTAAATGATATACTTTGCTGACACTGTTCAATAGATGGTTGATTTCATAAAATAATATAGCAGCCACACTGTTGAATGAAATACTCCTGATCTTAATCTTCATCAAGGCATCTTGTTTTAGAAAAAAATTTAAATACTAAAATATGTTTTTATCAGACTTTTTTTATTTTTTATTCTGTCTTAATAGGTCCATGTGATAATTACAAATCAAACATATTTACTAGGGATTTAGATATAATACTTTAATAATTCCTTAACTTGACTTATTTTTTAGTGAATTTAACGATCACCCCAGTGAACTTTCTGAATAAATAAATTAATCAATTAGGAACATTTACAAAAGACCTTAAAAAAAAAAAGATACTAATGATATTCTTAAAATAAAAAGTTTGCTTGTTCCTTGTTAACTGGTAAATAAACAGTACCGTTGTTGATTTGACAAACACTTCAATTGCATTTTACAAACAAAGACATCAGTTCTATCAGCTGTTTTCCTGTTTATGCAACAATTACATGTTGAAAGTGCAGTCAAATGAAATGTAAGTAAAGGGAGGAAATATAATTAAGTGAAACTCTTAGTCACAGAACTTCTCCTATAATTCATAGGATAAGACAAACATTGTAAAATCAACCGCAGTGTTGTTTTATTCCAGGGTAATTTGTTTCTTAAAATCACATTTGTGTGGGCATGCCTTACGCCAATTGCTGTATCCAGAATTGTAATTTGTCCCTATTTTAAATAAGGACCTTAGTTTAGAACTCCATACAAACACGGGAGAAGGATCCTTTAACATGATTGCATGGAAGGCTGTGGATAGAGAAGGAAGGGCAAGTCTACATCCCATTGAAAAATAAGACAAAAAAAAGATAAATGTTGTATTGCAATAATGCTCAATACAGGCAGGTTTTTTTTAAACCAAAGATTTATTTACCCCAAAAAATTGTTAAAGAAAAACGGAAGAAGAATTAATCACATGGGGCTGTAATTACAACTAAGAGCATACCGAATTTCTGTGTATATTTTTTAAGAGCGGATATACTGCGCTTGCCCAGAATTCAAAAATACGCATGGAAACCATGGCCAACTGATTCACAGACACGGGGGGCTGACTTAGGACTAATTCAGGCATCGGTACAGAATGAGTCTTGCATGCGTGGCTAGAGGGGCAAGACTCTTAATGTACCGTATTTCCCCATGTATAAGGCACACCTTTTTTAGACAAAAAATAGGTCTAAAAATCAGGTGCATCTTATACAGGGGATCAGGGGATGTAACACTGAACTTACCTTTTCTGTCCCTCCGGCAGTTTCAGGCTCTCTCCCATGCAGCTGTGACTCAAACTGTCTCCCTCGTGTCGAGCGCTTCACATAGGGGTCCCTAACCTGTTCCACGTCACTCTCCTAAAGCCTCAGGTAATCAACCGCTTCACCATAGTCCATAAACCACCAGCTCCTGTATCCGTGCATGATCAAATGGAATATGAGATCAGTCACATTATGGATTCTCGCCTTTCCAGGGGTTCGTCGCGCGCTGCACATAAGGTCACCTCAACGTCATTGTACAGCGTGCACCGCGAGGGAGACAGTCTGAGTCACAGCTGCATGGGAGAGAGCCTAAAACTGCCAGAGAGACCGCCGGTGGGACAGAAAAGGTAAGTTCAGTGTTACATCCCATGATCCCCTGTATAAGATGCACCCAATTTTTTATTAAATAATGCTAAAAATAATAGTAAAAAAATACATTTAATAAATTATTATTTTTTTAAATTAGGCTCCAAAAACGGGGTGCGTCTTATACAAGGGAGCGTGTTATACATGGGGAAATACGGTAAATGAGCAGCACATGGGCTACTAATGTACAGTATGGGCATTCCTCAATTCACAAGTGCCAGTGGCTTGCAGAAACTAACATAAGCACAGAAAAGATAAGGGAGCCCTCTACCATTTTTAAGTTGATTTACATATGGTTTTTGCCAGCCTATGCATCTTTCCTTAAAGTTTTTAATGTGATAAGAAGATTTACATAATAGAAAACATTTTTGTTTACAATATATTATTTATTTATTTTACAAATAAAATGGTTTTGTAAACAAACATTTGAATTTAAAAATACCAAATTAAAAATCATTATTTTCAAATAATTAGAATAATTCCATAAAAGACTATTCAAACTTATTTGTGAATATTATACAAGTAGATCATTGGCCCACAGCACATTAAGGGTTAAACTTGCAGTGTGACAAGTTAAAATTTGTAAACAAAAACAATTAAAGCATTAATTTAACAGAAACATAATAGAATATAGATTAATAAAAAGATGTTTTGTGTTAATCAACAAGTGCGTTTAGTTGTGGATAAGAGAATGTTGATTAACTTTAAGAACCTAATAGCCTCCGTGTGATTCACATTAAGGAAAAACATCCGCACTTAAATCTACGCACCTAGAGAAACGTCTGTACTTAGCAGTTCCGAGATTGGGGGCGTGGTTAACTGGATTCTTTACTATCTCTGAATCACTCTTAAGGTTCTTTTCCATGGGTATATTTAGGTACGGTCGTAAATTTACTCTTAATTGTTAATCCGGACCGTGATGACTTTTCTTGTAAGTCTCTATTGACTGTATTAGTGCTATTATTTTTTCTTCCTTTGTAGTGAATTATAATAAACTCACATGCAAAATTTATATTTAATGATAGTAGAGCTAATTTTAACAATTTAGCTGGTATGACTTCCAGCCTATAATTAATAATATTTTATTTAATTATGTTAAACATTTCTGGCTTTGGTACATAAAATGTTGTGTGAAAAAGAATAGAAGACATTATCTGTCTGATAGAATATTGTCATTTCAACACATATTGTATTAAGCTTTAAAATAACCCCAAGTCTAACCCTAAGCACTATTAGAAAGTTTAGGCATGCCTGCAAATAATGCAGCTCCACTGGTGGTCGGAAGGATACAGCTAAAAATAGCTCCAGTGGTGGTCAGGAGAGCAGGACAGAGATGAGAAGAAAACAGAGCAGAGGTGATGGACAGGACAAAGTTGAGGAAGAGCACAGCAGAGAATACAGAACAGAGGGAGTATTCAGTGAGGAGCTGAGGAAGAGTACAGAAGAGAAGAAGAGGAAGCAGAGAGGACAGAGCGGAAGAGCAGCACAAAAGAAAAAAAAAGAATGTAGGAAAAGCACAGTAGAGAAGGACAAAGTAGAGAGAGCAGACAGAACAGAATGAACAAAGAGAAGACAGTGGAAGGAGGGACAGGGAGAGAAGAGAGGAAGACGGTGGGAAAAACAGCTTAAAGCACCGTGAAGTGACACATGTGGGAGAAAGTTGGGACATATGGGACAAGTTAAGAGAAAAAAATAAATAAATATATATAGAGAGAGAGAGAGAGAGAGAGAGAGAAAGAAAGAAACAGACCTAATATGTTGGTGCTTGTACCCAATAACTAAGGTAAAGACAAGTGTGTAACCGTAAGAATATAAAGGTCTCAAAAGTCTGTGATTGTTCAGGGGCTGCCGTCCTTTGGGTGTATTTGTCTATTGGTTCCCACGGATAAAGGGCTGCAAAAAAGAAGATAAAACCTGTAGGCGCCTAATAGCGCAGTATATTTCAATTACGTTGGTGACCACCACTTCTGCGTACCAGAAGTCATAAATACAGATGCTTAGAACATAGTGAATATACGCCTGACCATCTGGAATATGAAAGAAACAGTGTTCTAAGCATCTGTATTTATGACTTCTGGTACGCACACACCATTTGGGGTGAAACTAATACACAGGTGGCGGTCACGGGGCTATTACCAGCCGATAAGTGGTGCAGAGTGGCAGCGGTGAGCAGAGCTCGCGTATTCGGCGGCTTACAGCATGCCCGCCGGAGCCGGAAGTGTCAGAGATACGGTTTTTTAATGTACTTAATTATACGCACGACTGGAGCAAGGAAACACCCACCAACAACCCCGATATTCCCCTCTTCCGGACGTGCTGTCGGTGACTTACGAGTCCGTAGCCCACTTTGTTCTTTACGTGTGCACTTACGAGCGTATATGTACTCCGTCCATGCGATTCAGTATAGCCACGCCTCCATGTGTTCATTTAAATGCCTCCCCCCACCCACTTTTATTTAAATTTGCAAGTATGTGTTTCTACGCCTCTCTTCCGCTCGTATGTACCCAAGTGCGATTCACATGCCCGTGCCTAAAGCACTTATGAGCATATTGTCAATGTAACTTACGTAAATAAAGTTACTACGCATGTGCAGTTGATCCGATCCTAAAAATACGCACGCAACTCCCTGCGAAAACGGTTTTCTGAATACGGCCCTAGAAGGGGAGTTTTAGGGTTAGACTGTGGGGTGGGGATGGATGGGAGAAAGAGAGACTTAGGGTTAGACTGCTGGGTGGGGACAGAGTCTAAGCTTCCTGTCTGCATCAGGGCAGAAACATTCGCTTTCACAAGGGGTCGAAAAAGACCCTTTCCAAAAATGGCCGTTCTCTGTGGCAAAACAAACCCAATCCAGATCTGTCCTGGTAATGCGGTGCTCGAACTTACTGAAAGGCCGCATTTACCAATGTTATCGATCATAAAATGTCCATTCCTACCCTGTATGTCTGTATTGTATTTTGTTGTATTTTGTATGGCGCTGCAGACACCTTGTGGCACCTTATAAATAAACGATAATAATAATAATGATAATAACAAATCTGGATCTGGTCCACAGTACAGATATAATTGAAACAATAGTGAAAACTGAGTTATAACATATAGGAGAGATTAATAAACTATTGTTCATTAAGAACACTGACTTGCATCAGATGATTTATGTTGCCCTTACATACCGTATATAGAAACATAGAAAGTGACGGCACATAAGAGCCACATGGCCCATCCAGTCTGCCAGTTGTTTATTTAAAACTATACTGCCCCTATTTACCCTCAATTTAGTTTGAGATTTAAGATATTATTATATTTATTCCAAGCATGCTTAAACTGTTCTACTGTTTTAGCCTCAACCACCTCAGATGGGAGGATAATCCACTTATCTATCACCCTTTCAGTGAAGTAATTTTTCTGCACATTTACTCTGAATCTACCACCCTCCAGTTTAAATGCATTACCCATGTGTTCTATTACACCTCTATTACACACATTTGAAAAATGCCACTCTGCTTTAGTCGGTAACAACCCTTGATATATATGAAAGCTGCAATCATATCCCCCCTCTCCCTTCTCTTTTCCAAGCTATACATGTTTAGTTCCTCTAGCCTTTCTTGGATGTTTTGTGTACCATTTTAGTTGCTCTTCTTTGCACAGTCTCTAATGTATTTATGTATTTTTGGAGATATGGCCAACTGAACTGAACACAGTATTCTAGGTGAGGTCATACCAATGATCTCTAAAGAGGCATCGCTACTTCTCTCTTTCTGCTACTAATTCCTCTCCCTATGCAACCAAGCATCTGACTTGCCTTTCTCATTGCTTTGTTACATTGCTTGGTTACCTTTAAGTCACATCAAGTAATGACTTCTAGATCCCTTTCCTCAGTAGTTTCTAATGTAGTGCCATTAAGGATATATTGAGCTTTTGGGTTTTTGTGCCCCAAGTGCATGATTTTGCATTTTATGGCATTAAACTGCAGTTGCCACACTCTTGACCATTCCTTCAGTCTACCTAGATCATCCCTCATTTTGTTTACGCCTTCTGGCGTGTGTACCCTGTTACATATCTTTGTGTTATCTGCAAAAATGCTAATTTTCCCCTTGATACCGCAGACTATATCACATATGAAGATATTAAATAGCACTGGTCCAAGTACAGAACCCTGGGGTACTCCACTGGTTACCTTACCATTCCCAGAAGGGACTCCATTTACTACAACCCTCTGCTGTCTATCCTGTAACCAATATTGTATCCCTGCAACTATCTTCAAGTCCAATCCCAAAGTTTCCAGCTTATTTAACAGTGATGTGGCACAGTGTCAAAAGCTTTACTTTATTGACCCAGTCAAAAAAATTCAATAATATTTGTTTGACATGATCTTCCCCCAGTGAATCCATGCTGCTTTGGATCCTGTAAGTTACAAGATTTAAGATACTGTACAATTTGTTCCTTTAACAGTGTTCCCATTACTTTTAACAGTGTTTAAATCAATTTCCCTACTACTGATGTTAGACTCACTCGTTGGTAGTTTGCCGCTTCTTCCCTACTGCCACTTTTATGCAGAGGGCCTACATTTGCTATTTTCCAGTCCTCTGGAATCACCCCAGTTATTAGTGACTGGTTGAACAATTCAGTTAATGGTTTTGCCAGCACCTCTCTAAGCTCTTTTAGTATCCTAGGATGTATCCCTTCTGGCACCATTGATTTGTCCACTTTCAGCTTTGAAAGTACCTGCTCCACAGTGAAAGCAGTAGTATTTGCCTCCTTTGTATTAATAGACTTTCCATTTAAAAGTGGTCCCTTCCCCTCTTTCTTTTGTTAATATTAAACAGAAATACTTGTTAAGATGATCTGCCATAGCCCTTCCACCCTCAACAAGATTCCTACTCTCAGTTTTGGTGCTTACTATACTCTCTTTAGTTTTTCGCCTTTCATTTATATACCGAAAGAAGCTGTTGTCCGCTTTTCGTACTAAGTGGGTCAGTTTTTCCTCAGTTTAGCCTGATCCAGAGCTATCTAAAAATATAACCTGCGCATGCGCCAGGCAGATGTTGCCCAGCATAGCTACGGCAATGCTCGATGCAGGATCGAGCGTCCATAGCAGCAGCATAGTAATGCTGGAGGGGCATTCCCAAGCATTACTACACTGCAGTTAGTGCTTATAATTCCAAAAGACCATCTTTTTTGCTTTCACTATAGTTGCTACCTCTTTTGTAAACCACATTGGCTTTCTTTTTCTGGGTTTTTTTCTAACCTTTCTTATACAAAGGTCTGTTGCTGTTAATAATACATTTTTTAAATTTCCCCATTGCTCCTGTACTCCTTTCATGTGCCTCCACTCTGCCAAAGAAGTCCTACAGCCATGGAGTACAGATACTTAACTTACATGAAAATATTTTCATCAAGTGCAACAAAGTGGTGGTCTGTGGAAATGTGCTAATCGTGAGCTGAGAACCATGGAACACTAATAAAAAAATATGCTTATATATAAACAGATATTATTCAATACGAACTCACTTGCTCCTGGACTTATATACTCTTTCCTTTAAGAGTTCTTTATATTCTAAGTGCAACAATCCTTTCTAGATGTCGGGAAAAGGGTGAACTCATTATTACTGTCTTGTGTTGTTTTCTTACATTCAGTCTATTACAATTCTTTTCCACATATGGTAGGCGTGAAAGTGTCTTGTTGTGGGTTATAGTGAGTGTGACTCATTGAATAAATAAAGTAACAAGATTACAACTTTAAAAAAATTAACAAGATCCATCTTATGGCATTCTATAGATTGTGAGCTTGTGAGCGTGGCCCTCTCATCTCCCAGTCTTGTTTTATAATATTTATCATTGTGGATAATATGATGATGTTATATAAAAAACTGATAATATCTATATAATAAAATGAATAAGGAGTGTAACACTACTTATCATCCACACATACTATTCCACTACGGACAAATCTGTTTAATCAAAGCTCAGTCTCTAGGGGAATTGTTGCAGTGCTGAACTGATATTATTCTCTTGATGCCAGAAGGTCACTAATGATTCCAGACCTTCAGACAAATTATAACTAGAGGAAAAATAACGACCTTGAAGCATAATATATGCATTTTAAGGTCTACTTGGTCTCTGTAGTAGCCACCCTAAAATTATTTAATCAGATAAATCGGAGCTGATATTGGATGATGAAGACTGTATTGAATGCCCACTATATAAGGTCCTGACTAGGATTGAATATGTTCTCCAAGTGTTACCTCAGTCCAAGGGGACACAAGATAGAATGGGGGTTATTCTTAATAATTAATAGAGGCAAGAATAAATCATATTTTGAAGTGGAACAGGCTATTTCACATACATGCTAAGTTTCAATGAGACAATCAAAACGTTTTGCCTTAGCTTCATTCATTTTGAGAAGTATTCCATTTTTTGGAATTTATAATCTATCAACATAGCTCGTCTGATTATTGCATACTACAGTATGGTGAGTTTCAAGTAGGAAACGCAAATATAGGACAAACCATAGAAGAGAATGGTACTTTAAATATCTGAGGTTCCTTTAGCTCCTTGTATATAATGCCAACCCTGGCCTTCCTCTTTAAACTTCTATGTCTACAACACACTTTCTCCTCTGGTCCTCCTTGCTGCTGTGTCACCTTAAATTCAGAATTGGCTGGTAAAAGAAAAGGGCCGTTCTGACCGTTGACCCACACCCCAAAACCAAGGGTGGTTCATGCAACTACTAGCAGAGGTATATGATAACCTTATGCATGCAAAAGCTATTAAAAAAAATAACTAATTAATTAACTAATGGAAATTATTTATATAAATTATTATATACGTGTATTTGCCATGTTTTTAATAAAAATTGTAAAAGAAGCTAAAAAAATTCTAATTCCTAATTCATTATCCAACCACTGTAAAATCTCCAATCTTTCAGATATCTTCCAAGCCCCCTCTCACAGCTTTACCCCTCCCCCACAGAGATATGTCTTTTATTTTATTGTACACTGGTAATATTCTGTATATTTGTTACTGAGTCTCAGTTTATGCAAATAAAAAAATTGGTTAAAAAAACATTATACCCACAATATCCATATAATATTTTAATATAAGTAGTAAACAACACATTATGACCATTCTTGAAAATCCTTACTTAGCTTCTACAAAAAAAATAAAATCCTTTTGACACTCAAATAAGGTCACAAGCGAAGCACATGGTAGACACAATTAATGGGTGTGAAGATTTTGCTAACCACTCTTGTTTTCCATGAGAACAGTATGGTGATCTTCTGTTTAAGCATAGTAATTGAGGGATAAAACATTTGGTGTGTGTAACTTAATTAATTCAAGAGATTCAATAAATCGGTCAGGGTCAGTCAGAATATTTTAGATCTTTTTTAGCTGCGGATAGCAGCTAGCTTCTTTTATATGCATGCTATGTAGTATGAAGTTCCTTGAAAAATGGATTTCTTTACAGTTTCAGTCTAATTCTAGCATGTTACATTACAAGCTAAGACATTTCAGCCACACCTAAGAGACAAAACTTTTTTTAAAATTATTCTTGGAATGTAATAACTTCAACAGCCTCTTTGTTATTTATTTCTGTGTAAATTATCTTGTCCTGTTACGTAAACATTGTTAAACCCAAGGACCAGAAAGGTCAGGCTAATATCACTAAAATGCACAGACGTTCAGTTTTCCTAAACAGCATATATATATTTTTGAACTGTAACAAGCTCTTTTTTATCTTTAAAAAAAACCTTCTTTAAATGTTAAATTTATTAAAATATTGTAATAAGTTACTGCACTAATGCAGTGTTGTATTTTGAATGCTGAAACCAGATCACACACTAGAAAAAGTGTGACAGACAGCCGATGAAAAACATGCGCTATGTTACTGTGGAATAAAAAGAAATACTTGCAGTTTAGTGGTACACCTGGTAGGGACGACTTGGGCGGTGCCCAAACATTAGTAGATGGGGACAATCAAAATAGGTAGCATTAACATTCCTGTCTGAGTTGATGATAACATCGCACTTGATTAAGATCATTGCTATTTCTGCGGAAGGAGCTCCAGTTGGAGCTACCGGATTCCTGCCGCATGGAGAAATTTATACAGGCAAGAGGAGGCAAGTATTGCAGTCCTGGTTCAACAATTGTTATATCAATTTCTCTATACAAAGTCAATCTTTCCGGCTATTGTGGCTACAGATGGTGGATAACAGCATGCAGTGTCTACCATTTTAATGAACATAACCTGCTGCCACCTCTCAGCCCTCCTTGTGGCACTTAGCCATTTTTACCCTGTGTAGGGGCGGATTGGCCATAGCCCAGTGATGGCTAGCCTTTTGAGCTTGGTGTGTCAAAATTCTGAAAAAAATCTAGCTTACCTTGGCTGGCGTGCCACTTCTAGAAATATCCATCATTTTGTGATATTTGCAGCCCTGGTAAAGAAAGAGTTACATTTTTAGGTGCCTTTGGCACTTTTTGCCCCCTTTATTAGTTCCCAGCCTTTTTTGCCCTTTTGTGCCCAGCCTTTTTAACCCCTTTATTAGTGCCTAGCCTTTTAGTACCCAGAATTTTTGTGCCCAGCCTTTTTGTGCCCAGCCTTTTAGCCAGTCTTTTTGCCCAGCCTTTTTGTGCCCAGCCTTTTTGTGCCCAGCCTTTAAGTGTCCAGCCTTTTTGCCCAGCCTTTTTGAATAATTTAAACTTAAAATAAACTTACCTCTGCTTTCTGCTCTCCTCCGCGGCACGCTTTCTCTTCCTCCCGCTTTGACGCTGCATGTCCTGGGTCACGCAACATTACTCACTGTGTCCTAGGCTACAGCATCTGTTTGGATCATTATGATCCAATCAGGTGCTGCAGGGGGGAGAGGCGGTATCAGCCATATTCCCTGTAGCTGATACCGCCTCTCCCCTGCTGATCGACGCCGCCGCTGACCGCCGCTGCCACCGCAATCAGAAAAACCTATGACACTCGTGTCAGAGGTGATATGCCAAGACATTTTGACTGCGTGTCACCTCTGACATGCATGTTATAGGCTCGCCATCACTGCCATAGGCTTGGTGAGCGGCAGGCAGAATGAGGCCACCTATGAGGGTGATGCTAAAAAAAAAAAAGCAACGTCTAGGCGGCCTTATAGGCCTTTGTCCTTTTTTTCCATTATCATTGGTCCGGATTCAGAGATGCACGTGTCTAAATTACGCAAATATACGCACATACGTAGCAAAGGCAACTCCCATGACACTCCCCTTGCATGAATGGGCTTTCGGTGGCTTACGCTTCCATAGGGCACCCTAAACTGTACGTGTGTATTTACGTGCGTATGTTACTTATGTACATGTGTACATGACTAACCGCGCCCTCAAAAGCTCATTTAAATACTTCCTCCCGCCCAACTTCACGTAACTTCACACATACGGAAGACAACCACAGCCCTCCGTATACATGTCCCTAATAGACTTCCGGGCCTAAATCCTACGTAACTTGCGTGGAAGAAGTTACTACACATGCACAGTTACTCCGCTCCTACGGAAAACCATGCAAAAATACGGTCCAATGCCAGCAGTGAAAGGACAGCAGTGGAGGAGGAGCCATCGCTTCAGAAAAGAGAAGATGGTGCAGGTAAGAAAAAATTGTGTGTAACGGTTGCAGATTCCCCCCCGGAATATTCGGGAGTCTCATGGAATTTGGACAGTTCTCCTCCTATCCCGGCAGAGTTGGCAAAGTCCCAACTCCCTTTCAATCTCTATTGTAATTCCTAAGGCCAGGTTTACGAAGCTGCGGGAAAGGAAAAGTGGAGATGTTGCCAATAGTAACCAATCAACTTCTAGCTGACCTTTTCTAGTATGTAATAGGAAAGTGAGATCTAGAATCTGATTAGTTGCTAAGGGCAATATCTCCACTTTTCCTTTCCTGCAGCTCTAGAGTCACTAGGGATGGGTGGGGCTTGATGATATCAAGCCCTGCCCACCCCTAGAATACCAAGGATTACAGTAGTGATTGACAGGGGGTGTGGCTTAATGATGCAATTTGCATAAAGAGCATCAATTAAGCCCCTCCCACCAAGGCCAGATTACCCCCAAGGCAACTTAGGCACCTGCCTAGGGCCTGGCAAGCCCCAGGGGCCCATGGCTGCACAGGATCTAACACTGTTAATTGTCCTTGGGGCCCTATCAGATGAGAGCTGTCATTTCCAACATGCCAAATGTCAGATGTCGTAGGTCAAGCAGCCACATCAGTATAGTCGGCTGCTTCTCCTCTCACTGCTCCTCCCACTAGCTATTAGCACCCTTTTGGGGGGGCCCCAAGCTGGAATTTTGCTTAGGGCCCCATGAGTTTTAAATCTGACTCTGCCTCCCCTACATCGAGATCTCCTGGAAGAAAGATATAAAAAGTAGACAACCCTGGTGTGTAATAGAATCTCTGTTTTACAGTGTGTGATAAACTACAGCAATGATTAATTGCTAGGATCGTGCTTATCTTCTAGTTGCTTTCACTCTCAGTTCCAGGATTGATTCTAGATACCAGCCCAGACTATCTTCTTCGGAACGTTTTGCAGTGTTTATACTTACTATCTACCACATGAAGATGTAAATCACAAAAATCCACAGTGCACTAAGAATCTCCTTTAAAGGGGGACCTTTGGACATTCATCAGCCCATCAATCAGACGGACTTGGCACACCTTACAAATCCTCACAAATCAGACTGTATTGTATTTAAAGGCAGCTCACTATCCTCATATGTGAGTTTTGTTGGTTTATCACACACTATAAAGCAGTTTCTATTACATTCTACATTTATGTTTTATTGCTTCATTTCGAGAGGTTGTTGGACCCTACTGATATGTAGTAGCAGCAGCTTCCTTAGGTGTTCCATGAGAAAACTACCAGTGCATTCCACATCAGCAATTATTTAATTTCACATAAAGGGCTCTATTTACATAGATTATCATTTTTCTGTGAACGAAGTTACACCAGGCTGGCTTATCTTCACTGCGAGCCTGGCAGCTTCGTTCACAGAAATGACTATTACTTGCCCCTCCGGCAAGGTCCCGCAATGATCTGTGAGGTTATCGCAGGACTTCTCATTCAGACGAAGAGTAAATAAAGCCCTGCGCATGCGCAGTGACTCTCCCTCAAGGCTTTAAAATTTTCAAGTCACGGCATGAGAAACACTGGATTTGCGCAGTGCTTCTCTTTTGGCACTTTGAAATTTTAAGTCCAGACATGAGAAACACTGTGCATGCAGTTGAAAACAGAATGGAAGTTGCTCAATCAATTTATAGGTATATGTTAAACAGGTGGGTAAAAGGCAGGGGTTAATCTGCTAGCCACAGAAACAAAATAAAAAAATAGCCCCAGAACACTGCCATAAACCAGTAACAAACTCTACTGTTCCATCTGTAAAATAAAACACAGAAATGTTCGTTACACATATTTGATCAAATATGGGATAAGCCACCAGCCACCGTCAAGGTTTTTCTGTATATGGTGGTCCTAACTCTAAAATTGAGTCCCAATGTTGGGCCCCATATATATGTTTATAAATTGAGAGCCAACTTACCTAGGAGACACCCCTTAAAGTCTCCAAAAGGGCTGCTGTGGAACAGTTCTCCCTGTCAGCAACTGCTCCCAGACATGCCCACAAACAGAATAAAAACAGAATGGAAGCTGCTCAATCAATTTATAGGTATATGTTAAACAGGTGCATGAAAGGCAGGGGTTAATC
>WWET01002177.1:224366-241854 GCA_011038615.1 Limnodynastes dumerilii
TGCGGGAGATTTGCAGGCTCTCCCGGGATACCGGGAGAACTGCCCGAACTTCGGGAGTCTCCCGGACATTCCGGGAGAGTCGGCAACCCTGGTGTATATATAAAAATATATATACATCCAAACTGGAGGTTGCTCAAATCAATATATAAGGTAATATAAAGCAGGTGCTGTCAGGTAAGGGGAGTTTACACAAATACAAAAAGGCCTGGCACTCTTGCAATTACCCAGTAACATTCTATCTTTAAAATAAAAGTCAGAGAATCAGTTACATTACATTTTTTCTAGGGTCGCTATATGATCCCAATCCGCCCCTTCTTCTGTGCACAGGGGTTCTTCACGGTTTATCTCTGTCTGTTCTCTACACCTCCTATGCTCCTAGGAATGGTTTGCTGGCCTCAATTAGCACTCTCCTCTGTTGTATGGGCGTTGCCATCTTGCTAGGTAATCACATGATACCCTTGGACCAATCGGCTGCAACTCCCTCTAGGCAGCTGATGCTAGCAGCGAATCGAGGCACTGTTCTATCAATGTCAAAACAATTTGTAGCTTCTACTAGTCACCTGGCTCCTTTTTTCTCCATTGGAGGATCTCAGCAAGCAGTATCCAGCCTGCTATCTTAAGTCTGTAGTATTCGTGTCTACAATCCATTGCCCTTCCTGTGTTATCTCCTGTGCTCCCAGTCTTGCCCATTGTCTCTCTCCAAGGTTCCAGTTATACTAGACTCTAATCTGGTCTGCCTTCTGAGCTCCATTCTATTTTGCTCCAACTCCATATATTCTCATAGAGCTGATTGGTTCCTGTAGTTCAAGAGCCATACATACCTGAGACCACCTAGCTTCTATTAGTGTCCTTACAAGAACACTAGCCCTAGGAATCCTGTGCTGATTTTGAAATCCCCTCAGTCTGTGACACTACAAACACCAATATTAATTCACTGATCTAAGGGGTAATTTACGATTGGATAACATTTTATTTCGATGTATGCATAAAGCTGGGCATACACTAAGACGATCATAGATCCCTGCAGGAATCGGCGATAAATGGGATGATTTTCCTCTGGGGTCTCCTGTCAATCTGGCTGGCTGCAAGAACAAATTTATGAATGTAAAAGATAGTGATAGTGTGAGAGGTTCTGCAGCACCATGCAGAACCTCTCACAGTGACAGGCTGTACAGAGAGCTGCCACAGTACATACAAAGGGAGAGAGGACACTGTGTCCTCCCTCCCTCTGCTTGGTCCACTGTCACAGCTCTGCAGAATCTCAGGCTGCAATGCTGTGACATTAGACCCAATAACTGAAAATGTCTATACACTACACCATATTGGGAGCTTGCATGTCAAAAGACCAAATAATTGCACCAGAGCGTTTCTGGTACATTTATTTGGCATTTGAAAAAATTGATCTTTCCCACTAACTACAATGATTATTTGCCTGATCACCCAATAATTGGATGATCGGGCCAATATTTGCCAGCTTAACAATTCAAGTAATCATGTTAGTGAACAAGAGCTGTGCGCCAATGTCACATGGAGACTGTGGTCCGGATTCACAGTTACGTAGTTTGTGTCTTACCGCACTTACACAATCTATGTACAGAAATGGTACGCAGATAGCGTCAATAAGCTACTACGCATGCGTAGTAGATCAATTCTTAAAACAACGTACGTAAGATGAAAACCACATAACTATGAATCCGGACCTGTGCCTTGAAGTCTAGAGCCATACAACTCTAAAAATATCCGTACGGATGCAAATGATAATTCCTTGGGACACAGTACCTAGTACCTAAAATTCTTCTTCAGAGTGGTAAATTCAGAGTATAAATGTAAAATAAAGCTATACATTTACTAATACAATTTCAACAGAAATCCTCAAGCATGATTCGCAAATTTTTAATTGTTAACCGAATTAAGTAAAAATCTATTAAATGTAAAAATGGAAAATTTATGAGCTTCCTAAAAAAAAATGCATTACTTTAAACTACATCCTACAGGATTTATATACTAACCGCTGGTTCAATAGGGCCGTATGCCAGGCCATTCATTTTTTAATGCTCCAAACAGAATTCCATATAGTAACAGTTTTTCATCATTTTAAGTTTCTTCATTTTCTGACACTATTTTCCTCCTCTCGGTTGCTTTGTGTGGCCATCTGGAGAAAGGGATGGGAAAAGCAAGGCATGAATGCGTGTTAAAGAGATTAATTTCTAAGTGGTTTGTGTCCTGTGTTTTCAACATCAGAGGTGAAGGTCTCAATTGTTTTCAGTAGAACGTTGTTGTGTTGTGGCTCAAAGCTTTTTTCCTAGTCAGGATCAAGAAGTAGAAGACTTTCCCTTTTCAGACAGCTTGGGATTTTAACAGTAGCTCTCCCATCTGATCCACTGCTCATGCAAATAAAGCTATGAAAAGTAAACACCCACTTACAGTACACATTGCCAACTAAACACAGCACTTGAGAACAATAACACACTAATCTGGAAGAAATAATGTGTACTCACTTTTCACCCACCCCCTTTTTTCTCTCTAGTCTCTAGACACTAGTCATAATACTGAGTCTGGAATCAGGCTTGTAATGCTGTTGCTCCTAAACAGTTATATAACATTAGTTCATTGTGTTCTGTGACATTCTGTCACAGTAAATTTTTTTTATTAAACCTTGGTAGTGTTAACCTTTGTTGCAACGCCTCAGTTCAATCAACAAATAATATGGATACACACAAATGTAGGGAACAATAGCGCAAAGTCTGGACAGTACCTGTCTAAGAGTATTGATCTTCTTAATTTTCTGGAACAGGAAGTTCTCAGTGTCCGTTTCTTAGTGGTCCTTTTCCTCTGGTAAAAGGACCAGCATCCTTTGAAAAAGCTGGACGCAGGGTGAAACGCGCGTTAGGACACCTGCTCCAGTGTCTGCAGATGCCATCATAAGCAAAGCTTTGCCTTTATGGTTGTATATTTGTCTTTTTGTTGACCACTTTGCCCTGAACAAGTCATGTGTTTTCTGCGGTGCTGAGTTACTCCTATGTATCATAATTTTGCAGTCTATTTTGTGATTATCTGTGCAACACTGTTTGTTTTCTTAGCATAATGAGGTGAGGGGTAGTTACAGACCCGGAATGGGCAAAGTATAGCCGTGAGGCTATTAGTTCCTCTCTAGGGATAGCCTTACTTGATCACTAGATTAGATTAGTTACAGTGTTGGTATTTTGTACAGTTTCTTATACAGGAGTAGCCATAAATATTCGCCATGATGCTGAATTTTTTGGTTAGGATTTTTTGCTACCTAATATTATAGAAATTAGTTGCTAGGTGGTTTTTTGCCCCACATGTTTGTATTTTAATATTTTTTCATCAAAAGATATGTTTTAAATATGAATTTGGCATTTCTGCTTATCTGATACTTATCAGTGTGCACAAAAGGGGTTTTGTCTTTGGACAATTGACTATTGCCGATTGGCTTAGTTTTGTGTTCCTTTTTATATATTCAATGTGTGTAATACATGGCATAGCTGCCAACATTTTGGAGCCTGAAAACGGAACAAATAAGCTACATATAAGGTCTGCTACCGACCCGCCCCCACTGTCATGCCACACAGGGCAAAAATTACCCCTAGCCTGTGAGTGAGTGTGTGAGTGTATGTGTGTGTATGATAGGAAATTAGACTGCAATGCGGCAGAGGTTGAAGGACTGTTTATAATTGTAAAGAGCTACTTAATATGATGGCATTGCTAAAAAAAAAAAACATTGTAAAATTACAATACTGATAATATGGTCGTACTATCTGACTGCCAAGACATGTAAGACATCCATTAATGTTCTCTGTGAAAGCAGGAAATTTATAATGTACATTTGAAAATAATAAAAAATTCTACATTAAGGAATTGCATTGGTTATTGTGTGTAACAAGTCCTGTTTTTGATATTTTTTTAGGTAATTTATAATTTACTTCTTTCACACATTAAAATAATAGTTTTATATTGAAGGAACAGATCTAATAGCTATAGCAGCATACAATGCATTAGTAGAGCACATTACACAATGGACCAGAGCTTGTGTCACTGTATAAGCACTGTTAAATTTGTTGTGACCCGTTCACCACCCCCACCTGCAGCACAGGTCAGGACCATCATCCTCCATGTTAGTCTGCCTCATATGGCCATGAAGCCCCTTCTTTTGCATTTTCACCTTTTTTTGCAATTTTTTTTCCAAAAACACCCCCAGGGTTCACCACTGACTTTTTCTTCTAGTAAATAAGTAATACTTACTCCAAGTCCATTAGAAAAATTCAAGTCTTAATTATTTGCTTATATTAAAAAAAAATTCATAAATAAAACTTAATTCCTCTCAATATATGAGGGTAAACTTCTGAAAAAACTTCTAAAACAATTGGTGTCTTCTAAAAAAAACTTTTCCCCTCTTGGGAGGGAGAACCCAATCCCTCCTTGCTAACACTCCTTCATCAGTACTCCCAGATGAAATATTAACCTTTAAAGCGATAAGGACAGAAAAAAGGTGCCCCGTGTCTACTATACTGCTGTAGGAAAGGAGACTAAGAGAGGTCAGGTGGGGATGTGGGTCAGCTCTCTTGCTGTGCCACCTCCCAGTTGATCTTTCTCAGTCTCCTTTCCTACAGCAGTATACTAGACACTAGGCACCTTTTTCTGTCCTTATCGCTTTAAAGGTTAATGTCTTGTTTAAACCATGTCTTGTCAATCACTGGCTGCAAGGTGAGTGCCTTTAGTCAATTCAACCGATTTAGTACTGTCAAACAGCTAGCCGCAGACATCACATGTAGAATTAATTTGTTCTTATGGATTGCAGCCTCAGGGATCCCTAAATGGAGGAGAAAATATTTTGGGGAAAGGGGAACAGTAAGTTGTAACATGTCAGACCATAGGGCTCTGATCCTGGAGCACTGCCACCAAATATATAAATATGTGCCTGTAGCTGAACATCACCTCCAGCAGGTGTCTGGCACCGTGAAAGAAAATGTATCCAGCCTGGATGGAACAAAGTACAATTGATAAAACAATTTATATCTATTTTCCTTTATCCGAACACATAAAGAAGTAGAGGTAATACTCTCCCTTATCTCCTCCAAGTCTTCTTCCTTAGGATGCTCCAAATCCTTATCCCAGGTGCTTTCATAACAATCAGTGTTTTTTGGAGTATCCGGAGCTAGCACCAGATATATTTCAGAGATAAGGACCTTATAGGAGGAGTAACTTCGGCATACTCAACGCCTGTATGTTGTGGTGTAAGAAGTCCTCTATCCAGAGAATGGTGGGAATGGAATAGTAGAATTAAAGTCATTGAATAGTGAATGCCTTTGGAAAGTCTGGAGGAAAGTCAGGATTATCATATAGAAGAATTATAGGACAGTACATGGGGGAGAGATTATAGTGACTTCTGATACCATCAAAAAGGCTCAAATGGTGATTAACTACTGGGTGGCGGGCTGCGTAATGGGATGTGCAGATTTGGCCATTGAGGTCACTCCAATATGTTATGCTTAATCAAAAGCCACATATGATTATTAGCTGTTAGGCACCACAGGACGCATTGAGCAAGCTGGGCCCCTGTGTAGTACAACCCCCACGTGTTGAGCGATGCATACCCAGGGGCACCTGCTCTTCCAGACTAATCTATTAATGTGGTATTGTAGAAATTTAAAAATACGTGGTTGGCCCTAGAGCAGAAGGGCCTGGAAAAAATACAATAACTTGGGAAGGACATTCATCCTTATTGTTGTAACTTGACCTCTCCACGAAATAAAAAGGGAATTCCAGCTGTTAAGATCAGCTTTCATCTTGGAAAGGAGCTGCTTGTGATTTATCAGTGCACAATTTTATGATAAATACAGTATCAGCAGATATTTTAGGGCCAGATTCAGACTTTTGTGTGTTTGCCATATGCATGGAGGTCTGGTAGTCTGCATGGAGGAGGGAAGTGAACTCCCCTGTCACTCATGTGGAGTTAGCAGCAGTTACGCTGCTAGAACTCTTAAAACCATCCCAGGCTATAAAATTTACATGTCCCCCCCCCAACCATCACCACCTTAAAGATGCTTGTGCTGTGAAGTTCTGCTCTGCGTATTGGCCGCTAATGTACAGCTCTCCAGCAACAAGTATCGGTGATTGGATACCACTGATACCTGCTGCAGGAGAGCTAAAGTGAGCAGGGTCAGATAACAATGGGGCTAATGGGACTATAGTCCCAGGCCTCCCTCCGCAAATAGGCCCACACTGCAGATCTCCAGGCCTCCCATTGCAGAGCATAAGGATGAATGTCAGGGACTGCAATCTTCCTCCAAAGCATACGATGTAGTTTTGGCCCTTGATGATTGTCAGCCCCAGATCCACATGACCCTCAATCCGGCCCTGAAGGTGAGTCCCAGCTTTTCCCCCCCTGATGGCGGACCTGCTGGGACATATTTTAGAAAAGTGCCTGCATTAATGGGTGGATGTAAAAACTGTCAATCAAGACATTTTAGCAAGTTTATTAAGGGTAGGACACCATCGATAATAAATTTTGTAAACATTGGACCTGATTCAGATCTCCGTGCGACTTCCATGCTCACAGAGATCTGTAACTAGGTACAGGAGAAGGGAGTGCACACCCCTGGCACTCCACTCTTTCAGAAGGAGTTCTAGACCCTCATGTGTCCAGAACCGTGCCTTAATTTTTCTGCACGGATCTGAGTCCTGCTGCTGTCCTCCCCCAGCCCTTCATAACCATGCCTGTCCCGCAAAAATGGCCATGACTAAAGACATCTCTATTATTGCCAGTCGCTAATGTTTGTGTCTTACATTGGCAACAGTCCTTCTTGTGAAAATAACACAGAGCTTCCACTAAATATCAGATCAGCTGTTTATGCAAAATTCCAGTTTTCTCAAGATTCGATTGTACCATCTTCTGCCATATAAAAATACAAATGGCAGAGATTTTTTATTAAAGCACATTAAAGTTCCATAGGCACCTAAACAGTTTGAAAGCATAAAATCACAGTAAACTAAATTTTGCATATGACTAGGAAAATGGAAAGCATTTATCTAGAGACGCTCAGTCAAAAAAAACCTGGAAAAAAAGTAAGCAGATTTTTGCACCTCTTTAAATGTTTTTTTATTGAACATTTAAAACTATAGTCTAGACTCACCCTTGCAATACAGCAGGACTATGGTCTACCAATACTTCTCAGACATTCATCAAAATGTCCCTAATTCCTGTCAAAATTGTATTTATTTTACAGAGCAGCATAAAAACAGGATTATGCTTACAGGCAAAAAAAAGTAATTTACCAGAAAATATGTGTTTGCCGCAGAAATGTTATTTTAAATATGATTTAAGCTGTGACAATTGAAGTATATGAAAAGGTAAATAATAAAAGTGCACACTGATTTAAGGATAACGCGGTTAAACAATTCATCCAATCCAAATTTCAATTTTATCTGACATTTGAATTATATATATTTTGCCTGAATAGTGGGTGAACGTTATCTACTTTAATTTAAATTAAATTAAATTAAAATGGTGTACATAAAAGTGAATGTGTAATGATTATTTTATTATTTATCTAAGAACAATTGCTAAATTTTCTTGGACAGTTCAAAAGTTGTTGATTTGGGTAAATGTTGCTAGTTTTTACTTCCTAAAACTCTCTCTCTATTTTTTTTTTTTTTAAACCATTCTGGGACTTGTATAGTATACTGCTGAGAATTAGAATCACCCTGGACCGGATCCAGACCCCCGCGTGCTTTCCGTGCGCGCAGGGGTCTGAAATTCCACGAGACAGAGGGGAGTGCACACCCCCTGTCACTCCCCTCTGTCGTGCGGGCTTATGGCAGCTTAGCGCTATAGCGGGCGGAAGGGAAGCACAGCCCATTTGTACGCACGGACGGAACAAAGTTCGATTCTTTAAACGCTAGGATTACTGTAGTAATCCTAGCGTAACATCTGCATGCATGCGCCCTCCAGTTCAGTCAGGTGATTTACGCACCTTGCGTGCGTAAATTACCTGACGCTATTAAATCTGGATCCGGTCCCCTGATTGCATATTACTTTCAATACTTTGGAATGGTTTCAGACGTCCGATCACACGTGCTGTGATTTTTATACAGACTTGGGTCTGAAGAAACAGTCATCCATAACTTTTGTAGTTCAGAAAAGTTTCCAATGATGAGATGGATACATGCGCTAGTGGGAGAGGAAGGGATGCAAAGCCTACAGTATAGGTGTTACTTATAGACATCGCCCTAAGTAGAATTAAGGAACAGAGCATACAATGGGAATGGCCTCCCCAACGCTCACATGCAAAACTGGATACAAAGCTGTATACAGCAGGGATCGAGTATCAGTGTACTCAGTGGATTTGCAGTATCAGTTGAGTCATTGGTAGTGATGCTGAATGGAACAAGCACAGAGATAAATCCAAGAACATTTGATGCTGCAGATGGATATGCAGGAACAGGTAAGTGCTTGGTAGCAATACTTGATGGAACAAGCACAGAAATAATTCCAATAAAAATAAAGAGCCCAGAGATTCCTTATGATGATTATTGTGTACAATTTGCACTCATAGAAGGCGGTTACACCTTATCTGAAACATAAATTCTTTAATTCTGTCATGGTCTGGAGTCAGGATTAGAGTGGTGTAGAATAGTCAGAGGCAGCGGGGTCAGTAACAGTAAAGCAGAATATTTGTACCAAAGGATAATGCAACGGCAATATCAAGAACAAACTAGTGCTGAGGACTACAAGTTTGAGAAGTGAAATATGGAAAACATTGCGTGTCTTTAGAAAAAGTACATTGGGATAACCCTGAGAAATGGGAAACATAATAAAGTTCTAATTTCATGGTGAGGTTCATAACCCACTGTCCCCCATACCCTTTCCTTCACCCTAGAGGTTTATTTCCTTCCCCAGCGCTTTACACCCACCCCTATTTTATCACTGTCTATTACTTGAGGAATTGGTGGAAAAATCCTCAGGTGTGTGAAGCTGCTTTATTCCCATTATCACTAGCGCCCTTGAACCCATCTTTTTTAAGCGCCCTCAGAGGTTTATCTGTTGCTTGAAGTAGGGATGGCAGCTGACCGTGTCAATATTCTGCTTATCATAATATAAATTTCCGTTTCAACTTATTATACCTGGAATTCTACCTCTAAATGGCAAATGAAATGTCTAGTACAGTTGTTTTCCCACTATCGCCAGATTTACTTTTCTGAAAGTGGGAAATAACTCCACTTTTCCAAACCCGCAGCTTAGTAAATCTGGCCCATAGTGTCTCCCATTAAGTTGTTTTCCCACTAAGTCATTTTTAAGGGGATGTGGATGCCTAATAGTAAAAAAAAATTACCAAACAAAAATCTAATTGGTCCTGATGTTACTTTTTGTAACTGTATGCTCCAAACAGATGTAATTTGACCAATGTTGACAATTACGTCTGACTTTTTTGCATTTTTGTGGTGTTTTGTAAACTGATGCTCGTAACTTTAGCTGGTTTATGTAAATCCTATTTCAAAAGACTAGTATTACAGCTTATTACAGCTTCTGGTCTGCAGGTCCAAAGAAATGCAGTTTAAATTTCAGATTTCTTTTTCACATTACATTATTATGAAGACATTTTTAACATGGTACATAAATATGCATAAAGTTGACAAAGACAGGAAAATGCAACAATTGAATATCAATCATATATATATTATAACTTGAGTACAAGAAGGAAAAATGGGGGAAACAACAGAAAAAAGTAGCAAAAAGCACAAAAGACTAAGAAAAAGGAATGAATAGAAGGGAAGGTAGAAAGGAAAAAAAGGATGGACAGAATTATGAAATCAGGGACAAATGCTACATTAGGAGTTATACAATTTAACAATACATTTTCTCATAATATATGACAATGCAAGCTAAGTAGACAGAGGGTCATTAATAACCAAAACATCATAAGTAAGTGACCTCAAAGCCCCCTGGAAATTCACAATCAATTGGGGGAACACTAAGTAATGGGTCATTTGATTGCGCTATATACTCAAACCAGAGAAACTAGTGCATTGGAGAAATAGCCCTAGCAGAGCAATATAAAGAGACTTTCAGACACTCTTTAATGCTCAAAACACATGTCCTAGAACATACCAGTTTTCTTTAAGGAGTATATATGAAGCAATGAGGTCTCTGGCATGAAGGAAATTTCAGTCTTAAACATGTTTAAAGTGAGCTCGGAAATCTACTGTCAAAAAGTTTAAGGTGTAAAGACTGCATCCACCCATGAGTGAGTTTCTAAAGGTATGTTAGTTGGAGAGACCTGTGATATGAGGGATAGGAACTGAATACCTAGGTAAATTAAAGCACACATTATGATCTTGTGCATGAAGTTTATTCAGAAGGAATGGAGAAAGGTGTATTAGAAGGGCTTCCATTTTAATTTATATCAAGAGGCTTTACTAAAGATGGTGAAGAGCGAATGGAGAGCTACAAGTTAAGTCCCTGGGTGATAGATAATTAGAAGCACATTATTCGCAAAGATGCAGATATTTTGACATGTATTACCAAGATTAAATCCTGGGAGAAATAAGACTGTTCATACTTTAACTACATCTAAGGAGAGAAGGAGCCCACGACCCCAGGTGGACGACAACAGGTCACTGCACTTGTCTGGTGGGCGATAATTATTGCAAGCGGAAGGGTCCATACCTGGTTTAAGAATGGCAATATTGTGTGCCTCAAGCATCTATATGAGACCTCCTCTGAAATCGGATTATAAACACCAGTCAAGATGTGCGCTTAGGGTGTCCATAAATGATTAATAAAACTATCTGAACCTGGGCCTTTTCCTTTAGGCAGGGCTATAATATGATATTGCATATCCTAAGTTTAATTTTAAGGTACCTTCAGGGTTTTCTGGGTTTTGCCAGTGGGTGGGATGGGTGAAGCAGGGGTTGGTATGTTTATTGTTTATGTTTTCAATGTATGTATACAAAAATCTTCACAAAAAAAATCACCTTAAACAATAATATTACTTCTTTTAACTTTTTATATTGAGGTTCGACTTGGGAAGTTGGTGGATGGGGTCATTTAAAAGCTCATTGTCAGAGGCTTCAGGTAGGAGTTTACACAGCAAGACCATGGTGCAGTTAATTAATTCACTGTTAGGAACCGATTCCGGTATGGCTGGGATTTTAATATTGTTGCAGCAGACTAGATCATCAAGATCAACAATAATGTGCATAAGAATGTCTTTTTCTAGATGGTCATGATGAACATATGAAGGTCAAACTTCAGATTAAAAAAAATCTGCAGTTTGTTCCGTCATCAAAGTGTAAAGGTTCTTAAAAAAATATAGGTTTTCTATCACACCTTCCATATACTTGGCCTGTCACTAGAAGAGTCTCATATACATGGTGATAGCAGTGGTCACTCCCTCCTCTTCTCTGTGTTAAAATCATCTGCCTCTGAAATTTAATGTTTTCTGAAAGGTATTTCATTCAATTTATTTATTGATTCTTGATATGTCTTGGTATAATGCATTGGTCTTTCAGAAATTTAATCTGGAATGATACAAAAAAGTTTTCTTATGAACACAAGTCTACACCAATTTGGTAGTCTGATCATACTTTCTGAAATTGCCAGTAGTTCCCATGTTTATAATTAACATTTTTTCCATTTTACAAGCACTCTATCTTTCACCAGTCCCTTAATAGCCCATTGCTGCTGTCATTTACATTGAATATCACTCATATTCCCATGGATATAAGTAAAGTTGATGGTGGCATTCAAGAAAAAATGTGCAAAACAAACAGTCTTAATCTCTAAACACTATTATTTCCAAAATACCAAACACATATAGTTACAGTACCTATATGATATTAGCACATATTTGTTTTTTCGATAAACGCGTTTCATTGCAATATCATTTATGGTAGATATGTTGTGCCTTTATTAAAAATTGAAGTAATCAAGTTATGATTATATTATATTATATCATTATTTAAACCAGTTATTTAGACTTGGTTTAGGAAATATCACCCCTCAAACTGTAATAATGTTTCCACACTAATTTCACACTCTGGATCCATAATGCTTGCAGTAGTGGGAAGACCATGGTAGTAAACATTATCATATGCTAATTTATAACAAACAAAGTAACAATTTGTAACATGTAACATCTATAACTCATGAATATTCACTAAGCTCAGAAAACTCATCATACCGTTACCACTTCCAGCTTCCATGCCAGGCTATTAAGCCTAGATATCCTACTGACCTTCATGCAGTACTAAAGACACACTTGTGATTATCACAATAAAAAGATATCCCCCTATATCATGTGACCCTATATTCATTTTTCCCCATAAGGTCCCTCCCATTATTAACTGCTCTCATTATGGAATGAATCCAGACCTCCTCTTTTGAAACCAGCTCTTACTGTATAATTAGCATAACCCCTCCCACCTTGCATTCCACTCCATTCTGACGCATGGTCTGAAACACTTTCGTTATGAAAGTGTGGATCTGGAGAATCCAGATTTGTAATGGAAGTGTGGTGCACATACACATACGCAAAAGTAGGTCATTTTTTACTCCTTGGGCCTGATTCACAGTTAAGAATTTGGGTGGTTTTAGGTGCGCATATTTTGTAAGGTATATACTGTGCATGTGTAGTAACTTTTATACGCTATCTACGTTGAACTTAGGAACGCAAATTATGTGATTCAACACATCGTAGTAACTTATGCAGGAAGGGGTGTGCCGTGAATAATTAACTCAGCAGATAAGAAGATTGGGTGGAGGGAGGCATTTAAATGAGCAAAAGAAGGCGCGGTTATGCACTAATGTTCGCAATTAGACACCATATGCACACAAATGTGAGGCAACAGTTAAGGGAGCCCTATGGCACTCGTAAGTATCTTTAGAACCTAAAAAAATGGGGGGCTCGCCGAGTTGCCTTGCTACTAGTTGCGTATATTTAAGAACCTAACATGTTCTTAAGTGTGAATCAGACCCCTCGAGTGTAAAACGACCACTTTGAGTAAGTCTGGATCCAGTCCAATATGTAAATGTTTCGTGGCTCAATAGAGTTTATTAGAGACTCTTTCAATATCATGCAACCTTGGTTTTTTTTATTCTAAGGAGGTGAATTCTGTTAGCTAAAATCTAGTTTGAAAAGGTTTTATTTCTTTGTCACTAATATACTAGCCTTTTAACTTTAAAACTGATATGTTGAAGAGCATCAAAGATAAACTATTTCATAGGTTGAAACTCTCAAGGTAATGTTAGCTTGCGAGAGGTTCATGTGCTGCAGTGTATAACAATTTTTAAAACGGCAAAAACCCTAACTTGCCATGCAAAAGAAGAACCATTATAAAAAGAAGATTTGGAAAGTTATCTCATGGGGTTATAATAAAGAACAATATTTTCAACAGATTTTTGCCCCAGGCAAAGAATGACAGGAACCTTTTGAATAATTCCAACAACAGAGTCTATTGTGATTAAAAAGAGGAAGAATTTAATTGAAAGCAAGGTTAACTCTCACTAAGAATCTTAATAATACTTGTCTTTGTAACATTATAATACTTCTACTTAGCCAAGATATCTGACCTTAACCCAGTCAGCAATCTGTGTAAACTTGAGCGATAGACAGTGATTTACCTATTTATATCAACGGTCCTTGCTATGCCTCTAGGACCAGTCATCAGCAACTGAATATATCCATAGTTGTACCAGAAAAGGGTAGGTTTGTGTAACACTTCCTGCGCTCCTTCTCAAGCTGCTGCCAGGACACCGTGGACTTTGACTTTTAGACTATCCGCAGTTGTATGCATTTATGTATACTTTATAACACTAATTATCTGATTTGCAAATATTTACTTAAACAGTGGGAGTCCTCGCATAGAAGGACGGAATTGAGAATTTTTCAGAATGGCTTCGGCATACTCTCCCATTCATTTTCATAAAAGCCGCCGCCACTTGCATTAAGACCCGACGCTTCACCGGATCACCGGAAAGGTGAGTAACCTCTCCAGAGTAACACTGTTAGGGTCTGGCTGTGGGGAAGGGAAGGTTAGGGTCAGGCTGCGGGGAATCGTGGGTTAGGGTCTGGCTGCAGGGAAGGTTAGGGTCAGGCTGCGGGGAATGGTGGGTTAGGGTCAGGCTGCGGAGAAGGGAGTGTTAGGGTCAGGCTGTGAGGAAGGGAGGGTTAGGGTAATAGAAGTGGGGGTGTTAGGGTCAGAATTAGGGGAAGGGTTGGGGTTAGTTTTAACACTTACATTTTGGAGCTATGCCTCATTGAGTTGAAACTGGCTGGGAGAAAACGGCCCTATTGAAATAGGGCCGTTCTTACCGGGGACCCACACCCTTACTTAAAGAGGGGCTACAAATGAAATTAAAACAATAAGTGTATGACAGGCATTTTTGTTACCCTATGAACACATTTTGGCAAATATTTATCTTTCTGTCTTTCCAGTTTAAATTTGGCTGATAATCAGTATGTCACCAAATGTGTTTCATACCAAAGCAGATACTGACTTCTTGCTGGGTTTATATGGCCACGCTAGCTCTAGTTCTCCATGGTGGCCTCCATTACCCTTGCTTTCCTCTGTGTTTCTCTTAGTGCTTTTCTACATCACAGTTCCATAGTTCCGGCTTTGTCGCTGTTCATGGACACTGTCATGTTGGATACAGTCACCTGCTTGCAATGTACCAATTGCATGAAGTCTAGATCAGACATATGCTCCGCCCCATTTAATTCCCTGGCACAATCTCAGCTGTGCCACTGCAATACCTTTGTATATGTTCATGATTCTTGTATGTTTGTCCTCGTGAAATATCATTGATTTTCCAGTTCCTGCTAGTTATCTTCAGGATTCTAACTGCTGTCCTGTTCTTCTGCTGCTTCAGCATTCCAGTCTGACTCCTGTGGTCACCGTCACTATAACTTCTCATCACACCATCTCAGTCAGCTATCTGCATCATCATCACTGCTTAAAACGTTTCAGCATCTGCGTCATTGTCATTGCTTGGTCAGCCTCAGCATCATCATCGCAGCACAGTCTGTAGCCTGCACAATCATCAATACTCATGTAGCCTCTGTATCATTATCATATCAGTCTAGACTGTCACCTCTGTAGCCCAGTTCCTCCAGCACAATTCTGCAGTTCTGTCATCTACCACTATTGTCTAACACAGCTGTCAGTTTAATCCTCATCGATCTTACCTCTTGTCCTCTGCTGAATACAGTATGTATTCAGCCAGTCTCTGAAAGCTCACCTCGTGCTGCTTTTCATGCCAACCGGCAATATGCAGAACCTACATAAATACCCCTAACTTCCTATACTCACATTCCAACCCAGGAGTCCCTCCAACCAGATAGCCAGATTCCTAAGACCATGACATAGTGATTTTAGACGTGCTGAGAATTATAAATATATAACAGTTTTTATTTTTTATTTGGCTGTAACTTCCAAATAAATAAAATGGTAATAAAATAAAACCTTACGAAAATGCTTTTATGATGGAAATCCCCATTGGCAAAAAAAAAAAATAATTGACTGTGCTTGAAATAAATAGTAAATGACACAATCTAGGTATAAGGGATTGGATCCAGACCTCTGCTGTTGCTGCACTTGGAGCTCTGAACTCAATGGCAACATGAATTCGAAGCCAGATCACCTAGTAGGTTGTAGCCCCTGGAAGTGACATCCAGAGGGAACATAGAGGAAGCAAGAAGGGAATAAGAAGAAACAGATATAAAACATAAGGGAGCAGCAAAGGAGAAATAAAGTGAGCTAGAGAGCTATAAGAGACTAGCTCAGGCAAACAATACAATGAGAATGATAAGACCAACAAGGGCAAACACTCACACACTCTCACAAGAGGTACACCACAGGGTTGTAAGCAAATGCACCGGGAGAGGAAAAGGGAACGACAGGTACAAGAGGAAAGACAAGGGCCAGGAGAGAATTACACTGGATGAGAGGTAAGGAATAATGCAGGAATGGGTCACTCAACAATCAAAAATAGCACAAAACCAATACAAGAGAACAGGAAAGTGCAAGGAAGAATCTAGAAGCTATAACCAGCAGTGGATGAATGCCACTGCCAGGACTATAAAGGGGCTGCTGGCCAGTGATTTTCTGGCGGAGGGAGTCCTTTGGCTCTGATTGGCTGTGTGACCTGTCAGTAACACAGCAGTCAGAAGGTCATTAAAGGCAGAGGGAGGAAGGGCGCCCACTATTAGCAGCAGCTGCTAGTAACAGACATGGGCAGGACATGCATGGTGCAATGGCCTGCAGGGAATGATTTCTACAGTGACAATGGGCCAGAACAGCAAGATGGTAAGAACTAACATATCAACATAACTACCATGTAACAAAGGGCCTGATCCAGACCTACGCCCACAAGCGATAGTACGCTGGTTGTAAGCGTAAAATCGGCAGAAAAAACGCACTGCGCATGTGCAGAGTGACAACTTCCGGTCGTAATAAAGACCTTTTCGGCGATTCAGGCATCTGTATTCTTTGCGTATTTTCCGACAACGGAGCGTGTTTATATTATGAAGTTAGTACGGACGCTGGAGTTAGGAAATGTAGGCGGGGGAAGCCATTTAAATTGTACAGTATGGGCGTGCTTAGACCGGTACGATCAGCGCATCGCTACGAAAATTCGTACTGACGCCGGAAAAAGTTAGGGTAGGATTCAGCCGGCATACGGAGGTAAAGCTAAGGGGAGTGTCATGGGAGTGAAAGTTTTTACGCTGAAGCGGTAATACGCTCCGCTCTCATGCGTAGGTCAACGTAGGATCAGGCCAAAAGAGCTTACGATAACAGAACCCTACCTTATGATTTTTGCACCATCCCCTCGTAAAATGAGGACAGCGTAAATGCCATAAGATTCTCGTCCCATCATTGGAAAAACTTCTATCATGGAAGCCTGAATCCAGCCCAGTGTTATTAAATGCCTTTTATTTAATGTATCTTTTGACATGGTTGACATTATATTCACTATCTATGTGATGGTGAAACTAACCTGGGGGTGAAATGTAAGTTTTGTAGTGATAAAAAAGGTAAGGTGGGTAAGTTAATGTGCAAATGTGGTGGAAAACACTTACAGATGTGACTGTTGGGACCAGATTTACACATAAGTGTGAGATCCGTACATTCGTATTTGCACCTAATTAACCCGCTCCCCTCCCCTGCCCCCGTTTTTAAGTGCCTGACGGAACTTATGAGTGCCATAGGGTACCCTTAACTACCCATGCGCATTTTCCCTCTTAAGCAGGGAAAATACGCATGTAGATTCCCCAGCGCTCCCTCCCAGCCTAATTTACATACCTCCCCCCACCCACTTTAGGGAACTAACCCCTGGCATGCCCCCCCTTACCTTAAAAACTATGTGCAGTCTTTAAAGACCGCATGTAGTTAATATCCGGACGGATAGTCATAGTCTATATGACTATGCATGGATTACGGATTACATACGGATTAATTCGCACCTAAG
>WWET01002177.1:246064-258126 GCA_011038615.1 Limnodynastes dumerilii
GAGTGTTACATATGAACTTTTTTTCCAGACTCCTCGTGATGTTTAAATGAGAGAAATGCACTGTAAATAGTTTCTGAACGTATGACACAGTTTATGTATATTTTGAATGCGTGAACGTGTTCTTTTCTCTAGAAGCCATAAAAACACAGAGGCTATAAATATGTACAGTCCTGTAGCATTTCTTTTTATTTTATTGTCACACTTTATTTTTACTATGGGCTACAGTGATTAAAGAGTTATTTGAGTCACATGGCTGTTTGTGGTAATCCAGAGATATAATGTCAGTAGATGTAGCTCACACAATTTTTATTAGGTATTTGCTCCGCCCTACAATGCTTTAAACATTCATGTTCATGGATCTTACAAGCTTCAAAGGTCTAACTGATCCCTCACGAAAAGCCCATATGCACTACATTGTGCTGCACTCAAGGCTAATTGAATAGAAGACATACTAAAAATCATAGCAAAACTTCTACTTTTGACATGTAATATTCTATCATGAAAAAAGCTTTGAGGTGGAGGATTAGTTGGGGCATTTTTAACTGATAAGTCATTGCTGTCACCCAAGATATGTTAAAGTGAGTGAATCTGTCTTAGATCTATAGACACCAGATTTTTTTTGTAGGTAAGTACTGTAGATGTAAAGCAGCATTCATAAGTACTATATTTCAACCCTAAGGCGGAAGAAAAATAACAACGATTTTCAAATCATCTTATCATTTTAAAGACATGAATTAAAAATGACTTCTGTATGACAGCTGTAGCTAATGAAATGCATTAATAATTTCGGTTAAAATATAAAGTACACAAAAGTGCTATTAAGCGTATGTGTAGAGAAATTCCATTACACAGGTTTCAGTTACCAAACTGCACAATCACACTGTATTCAGTACTTTGTTGTCATGAAAAATATATCCTTATTTTCTATACAGACATTTTTCACGTGAGAAGTGTCTGTTTAACCTACTGATAAAATTATAATGTTGCTCTTAAATATTGTCTATTTGAAAGACACATAATTGTCTTTTGGGTGCAGTGATGAGTGACAGTAGTATTTCTGAGTCTGTTTATAGTAATATATTATTGTGTCATAACCCAGAACCCATTTCTTGACAAAGCCCACAGTGCACATTTCAATATCTGGGATCAAGGATTTGACTTGAATGATGGTGATAATCCATTTTTAGTGTACACAAAGGATGCACTGTTCTATGGTAATTATTATGTATGAAGTCTAACTGAATTAACAATATAATTAGTTTTGCTAAATGAAAAGCAGCCCACTCAGTGCATTTGAACTGTAAACTCTATTATAACATATACTGGGTATTGTAAGCTAATAATACAGTTTCTATCTATTCTTATAACATAGCTCAGTATAAACATAAAAATATTCAGTTCTCATAAACAACATAAACAACCTACTATAGCCATCTGTGGCAACTGTTTCATTGTTTTTATCTATAATTACCAACCACAAATATGTTGCTTTCTGAGACAGACAATAATAATACAAAAAAAAACAAAAACAAGAGATTTCCCCATGGCCAAATTTGTTAAGTCCCTCAAACAGAATCCTAAAGGACACACTCCCCTCTGACGAACGGGTTTTCGGTGACTTCCGCCTCCATAGAGCACCCTTATCTTTACGTGTATGCCTAATGGACTTCCGTGCGTAAAATCAACGTAAATAGCGTAAAGTTACTACGCATGCACAGTTACTCCTATCCTAAAAATACGCACGGAACTCCGCGCAAAAACGGAACTGTGAATATGTCCCAGTGTTACTAGTCCCCAGCAACCTATTAAGATAGAACTTTTTTAAGAACATTTTTTACATTCTAGGTGGTCCCATGGATCAGCCCAATAGTACTCCTATATAACCTGCCCATTCCTACCCAGCCCAGATAGCTCGTACAGTCACCCAACTGCGCTTAATCCTAAAACAATACCCACTGCTGCAGCAAACAATAATTAAAAAAATACAAAAAAACATTGAATGACTGAATGAATAAATGAACAAACAAATGAATGAATACTAACTTTGAGGAGCAGCTGTGTGAGCTATTTCTACATTTCATCATTTAGCTTTAACTAGGGATTATGCAGATTTATGATGGCGCTGCTTTCCGAGCTCCGATGGGATCACCGCTGGATCCAGCCGTCTGTGCAAGTGCATGGGAGACCACTTTCGTGTGACCCCTATGCTAAGACTTTTAATCCATCCTCATTTAAAATTGGGATGGATAGAAAGTTTGGATATTAAGAATACCCTTGCAGTACTATTTTAATAGTAAATCCCTGCTTCTTGAGCTCGCACCCGCCACGCCATCGGAAACCAGGTGATGATAAAAAAAATCAATTCTGTATCTTGAACATACAGATGCAAGCTTTGCAATCGTTCTGGAAAAATGGTCACATTGGATGAGTGTGAATCCGACACACGGATGAGTCTAGATGGCGCCTGCTATGCCTCTTTCCTAAAATAACATTTCTAAGAAGTTCTTTATGGTTATATAGGTACATCAAGGTTTTCTGTCTTAACATTTTCAGCCTCCCCTGCAATATTGGTAGGGAGTGGCAAGAGTCAGCTTACTGCTTCATCAGGCAGCTTCATAAGTTTCTGGTGTAAATGATGTAAAAAAAATGGTTTAAATGGTTTTAAATAATGCTAAATTTTAAGCAATTATTTTGACATGATATAACCGCAAGAAACTCGTGCAAACTTTATAAATGTCATACGCTATTTCTATGGTTTACTTTATTTGTAAAAATGATAGGATTTCAAGGTGAATATCAACAGGTACATTTAAAAAGTTGCACTAAATATGTCAAAGACAACTAATAATTTTATGCCATGTTTTCCCACATGTAATAATTTCATAAGGAACTTTAGGCAGCTCCATATTATCATCTTCCATGTTCAAAATCTCTTTCTGCATTCACTCTAAAATCTAGACTACATTACTATAGACTACTAAAGGTCAACTACTAATCATAAAATATATGAAGCGTGAAATGCTTTTCCATTTGCACAATTTCACCTATTTATCCAACATGGTCATAACAAGGAGCAAACCCTAGTTCTGACCCCATAAAAGTGCTCTAATTGTCATTTTGTGGGCTTGTGGGTTGGAGTAAAAATAGACATCAACTGAAGTTCCAATTTACTCATACTTTAGAGAAATTCATTTGTTATTAACATTTTCTTAATTTTTTTTAACTAACATAGATTTAGACTTATCTTCTAGTATGTTAAAGGGGTCCACATTCAGTAAAGGCTTAATGCTTTAAACATATTTTGTTGCAGTAAAATTCTTAAAGCGGTTTATGGTGGTAAAACATCAGTCTGTAATATAATCATTAATGATGTTTTAATGTGGAATTAGAAAAGAGTGTACCCTCTACCACAGTAACTTAAGCACCAGAAAGGTGATGGTATGATATAGGTATTAATACATAGCAATAGAAAGGTGATAATATGATATAAGCATTACTTTCCATCATTAGAAAGGTATGATAAAGGCTTTACTAAACAGCAAGAAAAAGGTGATGGACCTGATTCACACTTAAGAATTCTTATGATTTTAGGTGCGTATATTTAAGAACGGATGCACTGCGCATGCGCAGTAACTTTTATATGCTATTTGCATTTGGCTTAAGTTCGCAAATTCCGTGCTTATACACTACGAACTTAAAATCTCTAGGTTAATAGTAACATAAGCAAAAATGGGCGTTCCATGCATAATGAACTCGGCAGATACGAACATTTGGGTGGAGAGAGGCATTTAAAAGCAAATGAAGGCGCGGTTATGCAGTTAAGATCCTAAGTAAACGCCCTGCGCATTCAAATGCAAACCTACAGTTAAGGGAGCCCTACGGCACTCGTAAGTCACATAAGAACCTGAAAACCGGGTGCGTGTCGAGGGAGTTTTATTGCTATTAGTTGCGTATATTTAGGAACCTATCACGTTCTTAAGTGTTAATCAGGTGTTAACCGATGTTATGATATGGGAATTATTTTCCAGCAAGAGAAAGGTGATGGTATGATATGGGCATTACTATGTACCAAGAGAAAGGTGATGGTATTGTATGGCCATTACTAAGCAGCAAGAGAAAGGTGATGTATAATATGGACGTTACTAAGCATCAAGAGAGAGTTGATGGTATGATATGGGCATTACTATCCATCAAGAGAAACGTGATGGTGTGATATGGGTATTACTATGTACCAAGAGAAAGGTGATGGTATGATATGGGCATTACTATGTACCAAGAGAAAGGTGATGGTATTGTATGGCCATTACTAAGCAGCAAGAGAGAGGTGATGGTATAATATGGACATTACTAAGCATCAAGAGAGAGTTGATGGTATGATATGGGCATTACTATCCATCAAGAGAAAGGTGATGGTATAAAATGGGCATTACTATCCATCAAGACAAAGGTGATGGTATAAAATGGGCATTACTATCCAGCAAGACAAAGGTGATGGTATAAAATGGGCATTACTATCCATTAAGACAAAGGTGATGGTATAAAATGGGCATTACTATCCATTAAGACAAAGGTGATGGTATAAAATGGGCATTACTATCCATTAAGACAAAGGTGATGGTATAAAATGGGCATTACTATCCATTAAGACAAAGGTGATGGTATAAAATGGGCATTACTATCCATTAAGACAAAGGTGATGGTATAAAATGGGCATTACTATCCATTAAGACAAAGGTGATGGTATAAAATGGGCATTACTATCCATTAAGAGAAAGGTGATGGTATAAAATGGGCATTACTATCCATCAAGACAAAGGTGATGGTATAAAATGGGCATTACTATCCATCAAGACAAAGGTGATGGTATAAAATGGGCATTACTATCCATCAAGACAAAGGTGATGGTATAAAATGGGCATTACTATCCATCAAGACAAAGGTGATGGTATAAAATGGGCATTACTATCCATCAAGACAAAGGTGATGGTATAAAATGGGCATTACTATCCATCAAGACAAAGGTGATGGTATAAAATGGGCATTACTATCCAGCAAGACAAAGGTGATGGTATAAAATGGGCATTACTATCCATTAAGACAAAGGTGATGGTATAAAATGGGCATTACTATCCATTAAGACAAAGGTGATGGTATAAAATGGGCATTACTATCCATTAAGACAAAGGTGATGGTATAAAATGGGCATTACTATCCATTAAGACAAAGGTGATGGTATAAAATGGGCATTACTATCCATTAAGACAAAGGTGATGGTATAAAATGGGCATTACTATCCATTAAGACAAAGGTGATGGTATAAAATGGGCATTACTATCCAGCAAGACAAAGGTGATGGTATGATAAGGTCATTACTAAGCAGCAAGAGAAAGGTGATGGTATAAAATGGGCATTACTATCCAGCAAGACAAAGGTGATGGTATGATAAGGTCATTACTAAGCAGCAAGAGAAAGGTGATGGTATAAAATGGGCATTACTATCCAGCAAGACAAAGGTGATGGTATGATAAGGTCATTACTAAGCAGCAAGAGAAAGGTGATGGTATAAAATGGGCATTACTATCCAGCAAGACAAAGGTGATGGTATGATAAGGTCATTACTAAGCAGCAAGAGAAAGGTGATGGTATAAAATGGGCATTACTATCCAGCAAGACAAAGGTGATGGTATGATAAGGTCATTACTAAGCAGCAAGAGAAAGGTGATGGTATAAAATGGGCATTACTATCCAGCAAGACAAAGGTGATGGTATGATAAGGTCATTACTAAGCAGCAAGAGAAAGGTGATGGTATAAAATGGGCATTACTATCCAGCAAGACAAAGGTGATGGTATGATAAGGTCATTACTAAGCAGCAAGAGAAAGGTGATGGTATAAAATGGGCATTACTATCCAGCAAGACAAAGGTGATGGTATGATAAGGTCATTACTAAGCAGCAAGAGAAAGGTGATGGTATAAAATGGGCATTACTATCCAGCAAGACAAAGGTGATGGTATGATAAGGTCATTACTAAGCAGCAAGAGAAAGGTGATGGTATAAAATGGGCATTACTATCCAGCAAGACAAAGGTGATGGTATGATAAGGTCATTACTAAGCAGCAAGAGAAAGGTGATGGTATAAAATGGGCATTACTATCCAGCAAGACAAAGGTGATGGTATGATAAGGTCATTACTAAGCAGCAAGAGAAAGGTGATGGTATAAAATGGGCATTACTATCCAGCAAGACAAAGGTGATGGTATGATAAGGTCATTACTAAGCAGCAAGAGAAAGGTGATGGTATAAAATGGGCATTACTATCCAGCAAGACAAAGGTGATGGTATGATAAGGTCATTACTAAGCAGCAAGAGAAAGGTGATGGTATAAAATGGGCATTACTATCCAGCAAGACAAAGGTGATGGTATGATAAGGTCATTACTAAGCAGCAAGAGAAAGGTGATGGTATAAAATGGGCATTACTATCCAGCAAGACAAAGGTGATGGTATGATAAGGTCATTACTAAGCAGCAAGAGAAAGGTGATGGTATAAAATGGGCATTACTATCCAGCAAGACAAAGGTGATGGTATGATAAGGTCATTACTAAGCAGCAAGAGAAAGGTGATGGTATAAAATGGGCATTACTATCCAGCAAGACAAAGGTGATGGTATGATAAGGTCATTACTAAGCAGCAAGAGAAAGGTGATGGTATAAAATGGGCATTACTATCCAGCAAGACAAAGGTGATGGTATGATAAGGTCATTACTAAGCAGCAAGAGAAAGGTGATGGTATAAAATGGGCATTACTATCCAGCAAGACAAAGGTGATGGTATGATAAGGTCATTACTAAGCAGCAAGAGAAAGGTGATGGTATAAAATGGGCATTACTATCCAGCAAGACAAAGGTGATGGTATGATAAGGTCATTACTAAGCAGCAAGAGAAAGGTGATGGTATAAAATGGGCATTACTATCCAGCAAGACAAAGGTGATGGTATGATAAGGTCATTACTAAGCAGCAAGAGAAAGGTGATGGTATAAAATGGGCATTACTATCCAGCAAGACAAAGGTGATGGTATGATAAGGTCATTACTAAGCAGCAAGAGAAAGGTGATGGTATAAAATGGGCATTACTATCCAGCAAGACAAAGGTGATGGTATGATAAGGTCATTACTAAGCAGCAAGAGAAAGGTGATGGTATAAAATGGGCATTACTATCCAGCAAGACAAAGGTGATGGTATGATAAGGTCATTACTAAGCAGCAAGAGAAAGGTGATGGTATAAAATGGGCATTACTATCCAGCAAGACAAAGGTGATGGTATGATAAGGTCATTACTAAGCAGCAAGAGAAAGGTGATGGTATAAAATGGGCATTACTATCCAGCAAGACAAAGGTGATGGTATGATAAGGTCATTACTAAGCAGCAAGAGAAAGGTGATGGTATAAAATGGGCATTACTATCCAGCAAGACAAAGGTGATGGTATGATAAGGTCATTACTAAGCAGCAAGAGAAAGGTGATGGTATAAAATGGGCATTACTATCCAGCAAGACAAAGGTGATGGTATGATAAGGTCATTACTAAGCAGCAAGAGAAAGGTGATGGTATAAAATGGGCATTACTATCCAGCAAGACAAAGGTGATGGTATGATAAGGTCATTACTAAGCAGCAAGAGAAAGGTGATGGTATAAAATGGGCATTACTATCCAGCAAGACAAAGGTGATGGTATGATAAGGTCATTACTAAGCAGCAAGAGAAAGGTGATGGTATAAAATGGGCATTACTATCCAGCAAGACAAAGGTGATGGTATGATAAGGTCATTACTAAGCAGCAAGAGAAAGGTGATGGTATAAAATGGGCATTACTATCCAGCAAGACAAAGGTGATGGTATGATAAGGTCATTACTAAGCAGCAAGAGAAAGGTGATGGTATAAAATGGGCATTACTATCCAGCAAGACAAAGGTGATGGTATGATAAGGTCATTACTAAGCAGCAAGAGAAAGGTGATGGTATAAAATGGGCATTACTATCCAGCAAGACAAAGGTGATGGTATGATAAGGTCATTACTAAGCAGCAAGAGAAAGGTGATGGTATAAAATGGGCATTACTATCCAGCAAGACAAAGGTGATGGTATGATAAGGTCATTACTAAGCAGCAAGAGAAAGGTGATGGTATAAAATGGGCATTACTATCCAGCAAGACAAAGGTGATGGTATGATAAGGTCATTACTAAGCAGCAAGAGAAAGGTGATGGTATAAAATGGGCATTACTATCCAGCAAGACAAAGGTGATGGTATGATAAGGTCATTACTAAGCAGCAAGAGAAAGGTGATGGTATAAAATGGGCATTACTATCCAGCAAGACAAAGGTGATGGTATGATAAGGTCATTACTAAGCAGCAAGAGAAAGGTGATGGTATAAAATGGGCATTACTATCCAGCAAGACAAAGGTGATGGTATGATAAGGTCATTACTAAGCAGCAAGAGAAAGGTGATGGTATAAAATGGGCATTACTATCCAGCAAGACAAAGGTGATGGTATGATAAGGTCATTACTAAGCAGCAAGAGAAAGGTGATGGTATAAAATGGGCATTACTATCCAGCAAGACAAAGGTGATGGTATGATAAGGTCATTACTAAGCAGCAAGAGAAAGGTGATGGTATAAAATGGGCATTACTATCCAGCAAGACAAAGGTGATGGTATGATAAGGTCATTACTAAGCAGCAAGAGAAAGGTGATGGTATAAAATGGGCATTACTATCCAGCAAGACAAAGGTGATGGTATGATAAGGTCATTACTAAGCAGCAAGAGAAAGGTGATGGTATAAAATGGGCATTACTATCCAGCAAGACAAAGGTGATGGTATGATAAGGTCATTACTAAGCAGCAAGAGAAAGGTGATGGTATAAAATGGGCATTACTATCCAGCAAGACAAAGGTGATGGTATGATAAGGTCATTACTAAGCAGCAAGAGAAAGGTGATGGTATAAAATGGGCATTACTATCCAGCAAGACAAAGGTGATGGTATGATAAGGTCATTACTAAGCAGCAAGAGAAAGGTGATGGTATAAAATGGGCATTACTATCCAGCAAGACAAAGGTGATGGTATGATAAGGTCATTACTAAGCAGCAAGAGAAAGGTGATGGTATAAAATGGGCATTACTATCCAGCAAGACAAAGGTGATGGTATGATAAGGTCATTACTAAGCAGCAAGAGAAAGGTGATGGTATAAAATGGGCATTACTATCCAGCAAGACAAAGGTGATGGTATGATAAGGTCATTACTAAGCAGCAAGAGAAAGGTGATGGTATAAAATGGGCATTACTATCCAGCAAGACAAAGGTGATGGTATGATAAGGTCATTACTAAGCAGCAAGAGAAAGGTGATGGTATAAAATGGGCATTACTATCCAGCAAGACAAAGGTGATGGTATGATAAGGTCATTACTAAGCAGCAAGAGAAAGGTGATGGTATAAAATGGGCATTACTATCCAGCAAGACAAAGGTGATGGTATGATAAGGTCATTACTAAGCAGCAAGAGAAAGGTGATGGTATAAAATGGGCATTACTATCCAGCAAGACAAAGGTGATGGTATGATAAGGTCATTACTAAGCAGCAAGAGAAAGGTGATGGTATAAAATGGGCATTACTATCCAGCAAGACAAAGGTGATGGTATGATAAGGTCATTACTAAGCAGCAAGAGAAAGGTGATGGTATAAAATGGGCATTACTATCCAGCAAGACAAATTTATTTTTACATTATACTTTTATTATTATTATTATTGTTTATTTATAAGGCGCCACAAGATGTCTTCTGTGCCGTAAAAAATAACAATAAAATAAAGTACAGACTCAAAGGGTAGGGATGGACAGCATAGTAAAATATAAACATAAAAATATCACAAAAATACAATAAAGTAAAGCAAGCAAAGACAGCAAGGCAAAATGTGAGGTGTCAAGCTTGGCAGATCAGGGAGGAGGGGATAGAGCGCAGTGAGAGGTTGAGAGGGAGCCACTCGGTGGGGATGGGGTAAAAGGATAGCAAAAGGGGACAAGAGGGTATGAAGAGAGGGAGGAGTGGTGAAGGAGGGAATTACTCTAGGATGGAGGACCCTGTTCACATGAGCTAACACACTAAGTGGAAGGGATGAACTAACAGAAGACATAAGTAGGGGGAAGGAAGTGGACTGCTGGTGTGAGCAGAGGAGAGGGGGAAGGAAGGAAAAGAAGGGATATATGTAGGATGCAGTGAGGATGTTAAGTGGAGGAGGGGTAGGCTGCGTTCTGAGTGAGCGCTTGAAGACCTGAAATGTGGGTGAGAGCCTGATTGAAGAAGGGAGGTCATTCCAGTGACCTTATTTATTTTAACTTGTATCCTGTATGTTAATTGTATTGTATATGTAACTATTGCCTTTGTATGGCACTGCGGATACCACGCGGCACCCTATAAATAAACGTTAATAATAATATTAATAATAATAATAATAATAATGGACCAGAATAATAATGGGCCAGATCCAGACCTACGTTCGGTTTACGTTTCAACACGTAGCGTATTTACGCTTTTGGAATTACTATGCACTCCCCTCAGTCATACATATTTTTGCCGTTTTACGCTTGCTAAACCCTACCTTAACTTTTCCAAGAGTAACTGTTGTCAGCAGTAATGGGTGAACGTACTTACGCACCTAAGCACCCACACACTGTATGATTTAAATGCCTCACCCTGCCTCCAAAGCTTAATTACGGGTGTCGTATGTCTGACATACCCCTTTGTCCGTAGTTACGCTGTTGATCCTAGTCTTGTAAGTATGTTTAGAGTTTTTGGTCGTACCATCTGCCGTGCGCATGCGCACAATATTCAAAACAGCCTTTTTACGACTACAGCGAGCGGAAATATGCTGGCGCTCGTAGGTCTGGATCTGGCCCAAATGTCTCTCCAGCTCCCAGTATCTCCCATCATGACACACCAGCTCCCAGTGTCTTCCATAATATCATTTCAGCTTCCAGTATTTTCTATCATGTCTCTCCAGCTCCCAGTATTCCCCGTCATAGTTCTGATTCAGAGTTTGAAAATAAGGACCTGATTCACACTTAAGACCAAGTCTAAATAACAGTGTAATAGTAAAGCTAGTCAGTATCTGTGTGCAGTAAGCAATTCAAAGTTGTATTCCTGCATGCAAAGAATACAATTAAATTACGGTAATTCCCCCTGCAATCAACATGGTTTTGCCCAGGAGTGACTTTAAGTTCTTATTTTAAGAAGATTCTTAAGTGTGAATCAGGTCCTAAGAGAGGAAAGTTACACCTGGGAGAAACTATGTTGATTTAAGGGAAGTCAAATTTCACCTAATGCAAACAGTATTATAGTTGAAAGGTGATGTTTCCCAGCCCAAGTCTAAATAACAGTATCTGGGTGCAATAATGAAAAGCAAAGTATTCTCCCTGCATGCAAACAATAATATTACTTAGCCCCTGAAATCCACATAGTTTTTCCCAGGTGTAACTTTCATTTCCTATTATCAGCCTCTGAATCTGGTCCTTTGTCTCTCCAACTGCCAGTATTCCCCATCATGTCTCTCCAGCTCCCAGTGTCTCCCATAATGTCTCTCCAGCTGCCAGTATCTCCCATTATGTCTCTCCAGCTCCCAGTATTCCCCATCATGTCTCTCCAGCTCCCAGTTACCCCCATCATGTCTCTTCAGCTCTCAGTATCCGATTATTATGTCTCTTCAGCTCCCAGTATCCCCCATCATGTCTCTCCAGCTCCCAGTATCCCCCATCATGTTTTTCCAGCTCTCAGTATTCCCCTATCATGTCTCTCCAGCTCCCAGTATATCCCATCATGTCTCTCCAGCTCCCAATATCTCCCATCATGTCACTCCAGCTCCCAGTAACCCCCATCATGTCTCTCCAGTTCCAAGTATTCCCCATCATGTCTCTTCAGCTCCCAGTATACCCCATTATGTCTCTTCAGCTCCCAGTATCCCCCATCATGTCTCTTCAGCTCCCAGTATTCCCCATCATGTCTCT
>WWET01002177.1:259943-279994 GCA_011038615.1 Limnodynastes dumerilii
TACCCCATTATGTCTCTTCAGCTCCCAGTATCCCCCATCATGTCTCTTCAGCTCCCAGTATTCCCCATCATGTCTCTTCAGCTCCCAGTGTCCCACATCATACAGTATGTTTCCAGCTCCTGAGTATTCCCCATTCATATGGCTCTAGCTTCCAGTAATTCCCCATTCAGTAGTTTCCATCCTTCAGTGTTAATACCTTACGTTTGATGCCTTCTGTCAGTGTTTCTACTCCACAGTGTGTGCCGTCTTTTGACACAATATAAAACTGTAAATCTTGAAGGCCAGGAGAAAATGAAACTACTTTACTCTGGCAGAAATCCAACGTAACATCAGCTTCAAAAATAAAAAATTAAATATCTTAGGTAATAGAGAAAGATAATTTCTGTCTATAAAGCTCAGGGAAAAGAATGCGATAAACCACATTAAAATCATTATTAATGCCCAAGGCACCAAACTTTCCAGCTTGATAGCGAATGTATTTACTAATATTAGGAGAAACTTTTGTTATGAGCAGTAGTCACCGCTGCTCACTATTTTGGTCATCCAGACAATGCACAGTTAATATTTGTAGCTTTCTGTTTTCATTTTCTGTGCTATAATATCTTTCAGAAGATGCCTGTTAATAGATCAGCCTTGGTCTGACGCTAGCTCAGGGCTGTCCAAACAATGGGCCAGATCCTGAGCTAAGTATGCTAGCCGATGATGTCAAATTGGCTATTTGTATTTACTGTGCATGCGCTTGGCAGCTGTTATACCATGTAATGCTGAACGTATGTACTATCAGCCTAACTACGAACGAAGGGGCGGAGGCATCAATACGACTCTCGTAATTACGCTATGTAGGCGGAGGGAGGCATTTAAATTGGACAGTATGGGCTGGCTTAGGTCGTCACGTATGTAAATCCATTACGTACGTCAGTACTTATGCTATGAAAAGTAAGGTAAAACGCCCAAAGAACGTACGAGCGAGGGGAGTGCCTAGGGGAGTGCATAGAAATTATGTTAGCGTAAATACGCTACGCATTCTAACGTAACTAGCCCATAGGACTGGATTTACCCCAATGTGCTTGTGATCTGCCATGTTTTCCAGATCTCTTTGTCGGAGCCCATGACTAATTATTACTAACAGACATATTTTTTAAGATACACTTGTAGATGTAATTATCTAACCTGTGATTGTTTGAGGAGATCTTGAAAACATGAACTATCCATAGAACACAGGGATCAAGTTTGGCCTCTACTGCTCTAGCTGCAGCAAGTGACTAGTCACTCTGCTCATTAGTCTCTCTCCTGATTGGTCCTCTTGGCTTTATAAACTTCTTCCTGTGTCCCATCTGTATTGGTGATAGTATCTGTTACCTCATATCCAGTTATGACCCAGCTCTCTCTGTTTTCTGACCTACCTGCCTGCCTATCTTCACTCTGCATAGTGATCTTCTACCTCCTGTTATTATATCTTTGTTTGTATACCAGTCAGTGCCTATATCTCTGATGTGCCTCACCCTGTCATCTCTGCAGATGTTATAAACTTGCCTGGGGGTCTAGTACCTGGTCTTTTGGAAAGTTGGTCCTAGGGTTACCACCCATCTGGGATTACTCTGGACAGTCCAGTAATTAGGACTGGAAGTTTCGCATTCCCAGACTGTAAAATGTCCGGGAATAGGGTGATTTCAAATTTACATCACTTCCGCCCTCCAGTTTGGCCATTTCCTGTTTAGTGATCCTTACAGACTGGCTGTCAGTGTGTAATGATCACAAACCAGAAGTGGAGGGTGAAAATGATGTAATTATGAAATCTCTATTTTCCCAGACATTAAGGGAAGGTATAATGTTGAAACATGTAATTTAGGGGGTGCGCGGGTGTCCGTGAATCTATAAATAAAAAGATAATAACTCTAGGAGGCCCCTATAGGTCTAAGAAAAGGCTCTGCAAGTTTCTTACCCTGAAAGGATTTGTATCAACTTAGATGTGATAACTTACTATTTCAATGCTCCCTCCCAGATAAAAATGTTTTATGTGACCCTAATTTTCCCTCCCTGCCATCTGATTTGGCAGATTCTATTTCCCATCCTGAGCAATTATTGAGACTGCTTCTGCCATTAAATCCCTTAAATCAGATTAACATCTCCATTTTCAGTAAGTCTCTTCCCCTATTTATTTACCAGGGCCACAGATATGGGCCATTAGCATCTCAAAGCCTGGCATTGATCATTCATTGTGCTAAAAGAATAAGCCGATTGCTAAATTTTTATTTAAATTTTTTCTAAAAACTAATAGACAAGCGTTGAGGACTGCATGTAACCAATCTACATAACAAAACGCTATGTAGATAGCGTAAAATAGTTACTACACATACGTAGCAGCTAGAATCGCAAAATTAGGCACGTATGTAAAAACGTACGGTATTGTGAATTTCGGCCTTATGTTATTAGCACCCCTTGCAAAATGGTTTAGCTGAGATGTACACTTACACCTGTTTTACCCTTAATTTCAAACTCTGGATCAGTCCCAATGTATGGTAATGAGGCAACAAACTTATATTTGATGATACCCATGTTAAAATAAAAATGTAATTGTAAGACCATAAAATAAGGTACGATTCCCTTATTTATATATTCGCAAATGCGAACGCAGTTTATTCGCATTTGCGTATAGTTATGTATGTTTATGAAAAATTCATGTATTGCCTGTAAAGGATGACGAGGGAATGCCACGTTGCAAAGAGCGCGAAAATGTGAACGCTCCTATTCATGCGATCGCATGTGTGCGAGCGCGCAGGAGCGCGCCCATTCATGCGGACGCACGAGCGCGTATTTTCGCGCCCTTTTCACATTTGTATTTATAAATATACTTTCCATAAATGTTAAAACTGTGTGATTAATGGTAAATGTAAACTTTAATTTTTGCATCGGTTTAAACTTATTTAATTAACTTTTCCATCTATGACTGTGGCATTAGAAGGTAATTATTTATTTTATATGTTTTACCCATTGATACCTTAAAGTACACAATCCACATACCCTCCAACTGTACCTATTTAGCAGACACAGTACCGGTTTTTTAATGATCTGTAAAGGGCTCCTGTACCGGATTCTGACCCAGCAGTTCCCTCCCCCTATACTCACCTTTTAGTCCTGCAGCATCTGATCACAATAGCAGAGCTGCAGGGACAGACTCCTACAGCTCTGCTAAAGTGACAAGACTCTCTCCTTTGAGTCCTTAGCTCATAGGATAAGGTATAAAATGAGATTTTACACTTTATCATACATGCAAATGAGAGCAGATTAAAGCCACGCCCCTCCACACAGCACACCCCCTTCATTGATATGCTTCCAGGTGTACTGATTTTACATAAAAAAATGTTGGAGGGTGTGAATCCATGGCATACTAAGGACTCGGGTCAGTAGCCAAGATAGTGCCATTTATGCTTGATTCTGTTACTTAGACCGCTGCAGGTTGTGTTCTTTTTGCAATGTGTAGGGGTAGTCAGTAATGTGTTTCTTAGACCATCTGCTAATAAAACATAGTAAACTTTATCCAAACACGTACAAGGTAAAGTAATGAGAGAGATGACAAGAAATATGTGTCTTTTAGGATGTAGTATTATGTTTTTTCAGCTTTGGACACTGCAAAATCTTTAGCCACATATTTCCTTGAAAACGGTGCCTTCCTTTTCTCACTGCATTATGGGACTGACAGTGGCTGTTATTTCGTTCCCTGACTATTGCTATTCAGACAGTGAATAAGTGCTTTTCATTCCTTCATACCACCTTAAATGGACTTTAATATATACTTTATAATATTCAGAATATCAAAGCACTCTATAAATTTTAAACATTGTTAACCACAGTCATGTACTTAAGAGTTTTATTTTTCCTTTCTATTTTTTCTGAACAATTTTTTTTTCTAATTCTGCTACAGGGATATTAGACAGAGGTGGAGACCCTGAATCATTAATTGATTTCTCCCATACATTGTACTATGATAAAATATTTCAAGGCTATGCATAATTGTGTTCTCAGCGCCAGTATGCTGAATGCTGCTCTTGTCACATTGTCACTGAAAGCTGATTCTACCCTCCGTAATTGGCGATGTTCTAGTTTTGGACAAAGGTGTGGGGGCAGCTCAGGGGAAAAGCTTTGACATTTACTTCATCAATTTATTTTTATTGTTCCTACATTTATTGCAGCTATAACAACCCTTAATAGTAATATCTCCTCCCTGTAGGGTATTCTGGTATTTGAAATTTTTTTAACTCATTTGTTCTCCCAGATAGCAGTAAAGTGCATTTCATTCTAACCTTTAGGTTTCAATCTTGTCCTTCTTTTCATCTCTAAAGGAGAGGCAGCCCTAAAGTTTTACAGCGATGCCAATTTAAAGGCCATCTTGAAGTCCATAAGAGCCTCGGAGTTCTAAAGTAACTGCAAATTAAGATTGTTACCTTTTTTCTCGTCCTTTAAATATGTTTGTAAAATATGAGAGCTCTTTTATGCAATAATTGAAAACTGTCTGCCATTTCGGATGTGACAATGCTAAGATTTGTTTTAGTATTAAGGCTGATGTTTAAGATAAACAGTGAAGTAAGGGGCTATAATTAAATCTCTGTGATGGATAGCATATGTAATCTGGACATCTGTGTGTATGTGACTGCAGATAACCTGATATTGATTTAAAGGATCATGAAATAAAGCAGATTTTATAAGAAAAATTTCAGGTCCAGTCTCTGCTGTATAAATTGGTCAGTCATTTGCCCAGCTCAAGGCAAGACATAATCTCGTTAGGTCATTATATTGCCATTAAGGTCTAATCTCGGTCTTAATATCACTACAGAAGTCACATGTTGTTGCTAATTGACTTGTGTTTTGTTTATGGAGCTTCACTCATTCATTTATAATTTAAAAGAAAAATAGCTTAATTCTTAAATGACATTTCTAAAAAAAAAAGATGTACATTTTTGTTGTAAATGTATAATTAGGAAAGTAGCTGTTTGATGTTCTAAATGGTTAAATAGGCTATTATTTTGTTTGATTTCACAAAAAAAATCAAAATATGATTGGCCAGCTGGCAAGAAAAAGAGAAGTTGTGGTGCATGGATCATTGCTAAATAAAGTAATAGCTATGTTGGTGCTTTCTGGATGTCTGATTTCTTGCTCTGTCTGGGAAATTGCCTTGAAAACAATAAACATGGTGAATCATTACATACTCAATATGTTTTCCTTACTTTTTTGCAATACCCGGTGTCACTCTACAAATCCTCATGTTGCTCAATCATGAGAGGTCAACTGTTATATTATTATACTGCAGGTCAATCTGGCTACATAAAAATAATTTGTCTTTTGCTATAAGTTAGCAAGTGTGCTTCGGTAAAAACCTTTGGAGAGGATGGCATGTGAAACTGAGATCTTGCCAGCATTTTACCTTACCTTTATATGGTTTTACACACATTTCACATTACAATACCTTTCAGGGGCTTGGTGCAGTGAGAATAGTTTTATTTAACCTTTTCTATAATTATGTACCTATTTATCGCACCCCAGTTATTTTTATTATTTGTATATTTAATTGACACTATTAGTAATATTTAAGTCCTACTTACCGACTCTCCCGGAATGTCAGTGAAACCACGGCCTAAAGACCTGCCCCCCTGCCTGGCAACACTAAACACTAGTTTACTGGTGTTTCTAGGAACAGCGAGGGACTTGATGACGCAAATTGCGTTATCTAGTCCCTCTCCCATCCCTATGAAACCCTGAAAGGGGTAACTGATAGTCAAGGGGCAGGGCTTAATGCCACGATTTGCATAAATCACCCCATTAAGCTCCGTTCCCTGCATGCATCTATGGCTTCCCTCCATGATCTCCAGGAGGGAAGCTTTCAAAAGTTGGCAACCCTGATTTAAGTACTCTGCAATATAAATTTTACTTGCCAAATATCCCCTTCACTGATAGCATTTTTGCATTAAAAGAAAATATTGATATGTTTTCTTTGGATTACATAGACAAATAGGTGTAGAATGACATAACATTTGCATTTGATTAGAATCCTTGTATGTTTGCATATGTAAAGTAGGCAACAATGGATCAGATTGGATGCAGTTGCTAATCCGGCCGGCTCTATTCTAACAATCATACAGCCGAAAACTAAATGGTGGCAGTATCATTATAGAAAACTTCTGCTAGTAGAAAATTGCTATTGGGAAGGGTACTTATTTTGACCTGTTGAAGTGTTAGGCTGCAGGATATAGAAGGTTAGGGTTAGGCTGCAGGTTATGGAGGGTTAGGGTTAGGACTTCAGAAGGGGAAGGTTAGGATTGGGACTGAAGTGGAAGGTTATGGTTAGGCTGCAGGTACGGAGGGTTAGGAGTTGGTTAAAGTTATTATTAGGTGAAAACACTTACCAGTCGGTGCAGAGGTCTTCGCAACTCCGGAATTTGTGGCACCGACGCTTTCTTAAATAGAGACTGCCGGCAATTTGCCATTTAGCTGCTGTACGATGGTCTGCCACAAAACAGACTATCTTATTGGCAAACAACACCCAATCAGATAAGTATATACTTTCTAGTAAAGTTTCATCAATTACAAAATAGTAATTACATTTTGAGATTGTGGCATAGCCTGAGTTAAGAGATGAATTTCAGGGCAGACAGACAATCTGAGACACTCCAACATACTTTGCAGTTGTTAACTATGCATATCAGGGATGAGAGGTTTACATTCCTATGAAACCAACAGAATAGAATTTCAGGGATTCAAGTGGCTCTAAGCCATTTACAAGCACCAAATTCAGATCTACATTTGAGGCAAAACACCATTTCCAGTAAAATGTTGGATCTGTTTTGGATTGCATTAGGTCTCTGTACTGATTTCCAATGGTAATGGGATTATATAGCTCTTGATTGTCGACCTGTTAGATTGCATTTTTTCCAATATAGTTTCTACACCTTGAACTGGATCCAAACCTCCATATACATTCAGTATGTGCAGAAGTCTGGAAGTCTGCACGGAAAAAGGGAGTGTCACTCCCCTCTCTCATGCAGACTTAGCCCAGATTATTATTATTATTATCTTTTATTTATAAGGCTCCACAAGGTGCCCGCAGCGCTGTATAAAATACAATAAAATACAGTACAGACATACAGGGTAGGGATGGACAGCATAGTACATAATAAAATACAATTTAAATATAAAAAATATCACACACACATACAATAATGTAAAGCAAGCACAGAATGTAAGGCAAAATGCGAGGTGTCAACCTTGGCAGATCAGGGAGCAGGGGATAGAGCGCAGTAAGAGGTTGAGAGGGAGCCACCAGGTGGGGATGGGGTAAAAGGGTAGCAGGGGCGGACAAGATGGTACGAAGTGAGGGGGGGAGTGGTGGAGGAGGCAACAACACTCGGATGAAAGGCCCTGCTCACATTAGCTAACACACTAAGTGGGAGTGATGAACTTACAGAAGACATAAGGAAGAAGAAGGAAGGAAACGTGTTAGCAGAGTAGAGGGGGAAGGAAGGAAAGGAAGGGATAGATATAGGATGCAGTGAAGATGTTAAGTGGAGAAGGGGTAAGCTAGCCTGAACAGGTGCGTTTTGAGTGAGTGCTTGAAGACCCGCAATGTGGTGGAGAGTCTGAGTGAAGAAGAGGGATCATTCCAGTATAGAGGTGCAGAACAGGAGAAGTCCTGGATACGGGTGTGAGATGTGGTGATCAGTAAGGATGTCATATAGCGCTGGTTAGCAGAACGGAGAGGGCGGGAAGGGGAGTGCATGTTGATGAGGGAAGAGAGGTAGGGAGCAGTGGATGACGAGATGGCCTTAAAGGTGAGGGTAAGGAGTATAAAGAAAGGTCTAAAGCAGACAGGAAGTCATGGAGGGTTTGGCATAAAGGAGAGGTAGAGCAGTGTTAGAGGAAGATGAGTTTGGAAGCAACATTGAGTATAGATTGAAGGGGGGCAAGATGGGTGAGTGGGAGAGATACAAGGAGGAGGTTACAGTAGTCGAGGAGTGATATGACTAGAGAATGGATGAGGGTTTTAGTAGCTTCATTGGTGAGGAAGGGATGGATGAGTGCTATGTTGCCAAGAAACGACAAGAATGAAAGAGGGCACAGATGTGTGGGGAAAGGAAAGTGAGGAGTCAAGGATGACACCTAGGCAGCTAACTTGAGGGGATGAGGAGACAGATCTATCACTGATGGTTATGGTGATGAAGAGGGGGGAAGGAAATCCTAGGGGGAGAAAAAATTATCATTTCCATTTTGTCCTTATTCAGCTTGAGGAAGCGCTTGGCCATCCATGTGGTTAGGGATGCAAGGCACTCGGAAATCTTAGCCTGATTTAGTTTTCAGTTAACTTGTTAAAATGGAAGTATGAAAAATTTGCATATAATGAGGCAAGGCAGGAAATTTTAATTAGATCTGTTCCTAGATAATAAAGTCAGAGCCCCTATGTTGTTCTGTGGACACTTAATACCTTAGAAATATATCATAACATTGACAACAAATATGATATAACTAAAAACCACATACACATTGCTGGAAATTAAACCTTGGAGTGCATGGATCCAACCACAGCCCTGCTCAGTGATCTCAGCAGCTGTTTTAGCACATGCAGTGAGTTGGACAATGATCCAGTGATTAAGCTAGACTTGTATAAAAAAGTACAGAGGTTTCTGTTGCTATGAATCCAATAATTCTCTCAGTTAATTCTATTCTTTACCAAAGCTTGGAGGGACTTGTAGGTATATGGCAGGGATTTGAGGGACTTGTACGGATTGGAGGGGTCAGGAGAAGCTTTGGACAGGGTTAAGGGGCTTTCCAAAATCACTAGTTTTGGTAAAAGCTGTGCTGAAGATAAAATACATATTATATTTCACTGGGGCACAGCATTGGCTGTAATAGCAGTGTCCCAATACCACTGCTATGTCTGTACCAATAAAAACAACCAAGGACCCCATAGGGTCGCAAGTGCATAAATAGCAGGCAAGTGCTTCACTTTAGCATCATGCAAGAAAGGTTCATAGAGGTTGTTAGTAGTTGACTAGCTAGAGATTGAGGGAGGAGTCAGGTATGGCGAGGGGATTCTCCCTCCCTTTAAGTTTATAAAATTGCTTTTAATTAATATGTTTTTTCTTTCTAGATGGAGCATGGTTGTTATTATTGGTATGACAACAAAATATGGTAGCTCGGGAACTGGTGAGGTTTAGTGTAGGAAAACATGGCTGATACTGGAGAAGTAACGCATATGCAAGTAATGTAGGAATTAAACACAGATAACAGATAGATAATAAAAGGATACCGGGAATGCAGAGTCCAGATGAGTCCACAGGAGAAATATGCAGATGTACTTAATACAAAGGGACTAAGCAAGAAAGTCTATATAACATCCACAGAGCAAGCAGTGTAGCTGTAATAATACAGGGATCCAAGATAAACGAAGACCGAGAGAACCAGATAACAGGAGCACGGTTGAGAACAGCAAACAAAACATGCATGCGCAGGGTGCAGGTAACAGGAAGCAATGACTCACACCTTTCTCTGGAATCATGGGATAGATAACCCCAGGGCACAGGTTTAGGATAACGAGCACATAACAAGATTAGTCCCAGAGAGAGTGTACAACAGCAGCCTCTGGGGGCACGTAATAGATAATAAATAATAATGTCCACACTAGGAATAACTAGTCCAGGTGTGCTCCTATAGGCAAAACAGGATACTGTAGTCCAGGATGTAACAATGGTGGGGCAGTAGCTGTGGGGGTCAGCAAATGGGGGTCTGGGGCATGGGGGAATTTGGTAGGATTGGGGGTGGTTTGATCCCACAGCATCACAACCCATGTTTTGAGGACATCATACCCTAGCAGTTCGGTCCTATAGGTTGCCACCTTCCAGGTTCTGGGGTATGCTTTACCAAAGGTTTGAATGTTGCTGGACGAATGGATGGGGGCCCCTAAGTCAAATGAGACTGACCTTTGTGTGGGGGCGATGGTTATGGCTGAACCCCCCATCTGCTATTGGGCCACCTAGTTCATTCATTTATAAAGGACAAAATTACTTGGCCATCATTCATATAGTCCATCAGCTTACAATTCAGCCCAATTCATTAATAATTACCATGTTCCCTTTTTTAACCCAGCTTTTGGTATCCGTGTCGTTATTTCATTAGGTTTGCCTGGCTGTATGGTGCGTGAGTGAATGCTATGCCGTTTACAGTTTAAAGACAGTCAAAGCGGTTATCATTGCATGACCATAAAAATCTCATTGTCACGCCAGGCCAAAAGACCAGTAAACTACCTCATATGTGTGACTTTTCCCCCCAAACTCAGACAATATTTGCTTAGGTATATATGCTGTATGTTACTTTACAGTCAGTTAAGACTGTGACATATGCCGTCTAGACATCTCATCTCTGTTATGTGATCTTAAAAGAAGCTAGACGTCTAGCCAGAGTGGGCACAGCATGCAGTTGTCACATCGCTCTTATAGGCAGGCTGGATGTTTAGTGCATGGAACTGGTGTGACCTAAGGTCACGTCAGCATCATTCAAAGCGAAGCGCACCATGGAGGACAGAAGCAGGAATAGTTAAGTCATTTTTCAGAGAGTCATGCAAACTTCATGCACAACTATTTCAAATATTATGATACAGTTCAGATTACATGTTTTTTTTTGTTTTTTTTTTTACTAACCATGCATCACTTAAATCAAACAAAACATTTCAAAAAGTAGTGGATGTGAGGGGAAGGTAGGTGAAGGGGGTAGGGGGTTGGAATCACAGGTCCAAAGCTTTATTGAAGGACAGACACATAAAAGGGAGGGTGCATAAATTAAGGCAAGACATTTCAATAAAACAACAGAACAATGTGAGAGGGGAGTGGGTTGGAGGGGGTAACGGAGGGGAAGTCACAAGCCCAAAGCTTTATTGAATAGCAGACACATAGGGGAGAAGGAGAAGAAGGGGACAAAATTAATCATCATCTTCTTCCTCAGGACTGTCTCTGATGTTATAGTCTCTGAGCAGGCTGTGGATCAGAATGCAACAGTCCTGGATAGACGTCTTCTCCCTTCTTAAGATGAGGCGGTTCCTGGCAAACCAAATAGCGTCCTTAAAACAGTTCATAAGGCACCAAGCTTCCTGGATAGCCCCAATGGTGTGTATCCCAGGAAAGAGTCCATGAAAAACTGAGTAGTAGTTCAGGCAAGACCTGGGCACGCTGTCACTGAGTTCATGTTCCAAGGCATCCAACAGTGCCTGTGCGAATGGACAGTCCCAAAAGATATGTGAGATGTTCTCCTGCTGACAATACAGAGGGGGCAGTGAACATATCTGCACAGGTTCCGGGAGTGCATGAATGTCCTGAGAGGCAAGCCCCCCTGGATGGCCATCCATGCCAAGTCCTTGTGTTTGTTTGTTAGCTTCTTGGAGGCAACATTCTCCCAGACATACTTGGCTGAGCTGAAGGGAGCCCTGGAACAGACTCCATGGTGTCTTTGGCTCTGATGAGCTTGTGGATAGTTTTTGGCTTCCACAAGTCTGGTTTCACTCCCTCCAGATGGTGATCCTTCACAAATTGTCCCACATCAAGGTAGAACCTTGTCCCATCCCAGGCCCCTCCAAAGGGGCAGGAGAAAGAAGCGAGACATGGAGTTTCCAGCAGAGCAGACGTTCTTTTCTGTCAGAGTTCTGCGGATGCAGTTGCAGGCAAAGAAGGCTCACAGCATGGTGGGGATATCTGGCATCCCTTTCCCGCCTTTGAGGGGCTCCTTGTACAGCACCGTCTGTTTCACTCTGTCCATTTTCGAGCCCCAGATGAAGTGGAAGACTGTTCTTGTGATGGTCTTGCAGACCGCAGCAAGAGGAAGCCAAGCTTGGGCCGTGTACTGCAGAACGGGAAGGATCTCGTTGTGAAGAGAAGTTCTGGACGAAGGTCTGGAGGAAGGACTTCTTTGAGGAGGTGGAGCTATGCAAATTTCTTCCCGATGGGCAGGGAAGAGCAGGATCTTCCGAGAAGAGTTTCTTCCGCTGGGTCAATCTCGCAGCTTCCTCCCGTCGTTCGAAGTCGGCAGCAGCTCTCTCCACCAAAGTCGATCTTTCCTCGTCGCAGTCTTTGTGCTTCCTTGGCCAGTGGGCTGACTATTGTGGCAGGTCCCCGAAGGAACAGGAAAGGCAGCCACAAGTCTGTCTTATCAGGGATGAGTTCCTCACCAGCGTTATCCCACAAGCCGAAGAGGGCAGGTGAAAAGCCTAAAGACCGCCAGGTGTTGGCCACTGATAAGAACAGATACCACACTTGATCTTAGCCAAAAGGCCGAGAAGCAGATTACATGTTTTGTTACCCCACAAACTATATAGAGATCCCCATAATGTAATGTAACTAGCAGTAGGATTTTACAACATATAGGGGGAATGGTGAGGTCTCATCACCATAATTGCAACCGCCCCTACCCTACTGCTAGGTGTTGAGGCAAGAAAAAACAGTGTGAGGTTCTTTCAAAGGTAAAATTGGTGGTTGATGGGTAATGGGTCATAGGGCCAGATCCTGCGCAAGGTCATTACAGCCGTTATAGTAGCGGGGAGCGGAGAGAACACGTACGTGTTCAGATTCCTAACTTAACTTTTACGACCAGGTCCCCTCATTTACATGTCTATCTTCACCTTGATGGCGGAGATACGACTGTTGTATAGGGGGGAGCCCCTTTCCCGTAGTAATCGACATACGTAACATATGTTGCGTACGCCGACCCTTACAGTGTCGTGAGAAGGTAGTGCATGCGCACAACTTTCAAGACAGGGGAATTACGTACTGTACACGCTGTACATAATTCCCTTGTCGTACGGATCCGAGGATCGAGACCAATAGTTTTTATAAAAATAAAATCCCCCCAAGACCCATCTGTTAAATACAGGTTCAAATCCATGGCATTCTGCAATCTTTTTCTTTTAATCAAAAGGCTTGGCAAAATTAGAATATAAGAACAAAGTTGCCCCAGATACTGTTTAAATGCTTATTGCTGTTGCAATACTGAAAGAGTCTTGTGGTTGCATAATGCACCTTAAACTGTGAATGTCATTAAAGTTTGTAATTGAAACATGCAGTCAGCACGTAGCTTTTTGTGGCCAATCTGTGCTAGTAGTAGTAGAGACAGTCTATACTTTCCATCAAGGAAACTGTTGACAGGTACCACGCCCCTTTTATTTCCTTTATTTCACACCCCTTTTCACGCGCCTTTTTGATTTCCTTTTATTTCACAGCACTCCTTACAGCTGTCCTTTGATGCCTATTGATGTGATTTTAAGTTGAATAAGAACCTGAAATGTCTAATCAAAGAAAGAAAATAAGCAATTTATATCTGACGCCGAAAGAACCGGGTGCATTATGCGGATTGACAAGTTTTTATAATGCCAACAAATCAAGATTTAAAAGAGAGACTATTAAAAAATACTTGAACCACGAAGATGCTTATACGCTACACGCACCCGCAAGAAAGCATTTTAAAAGGAATATGGTCTGTGTTTCAAATATTAATAAGCAATGGCAGATGGATTTAGTGTCACTAATCGACCTTGCTAAATACAATGATGAGTGTAAATACATCTTAACAGTTATAGATATTTTCAGCAAAAGAGCCTGGGCTCGCGGTTTAATGACAAAGAATGCTATAAATGTGACTAAAGCATTACAGTCGATATTTGAAGATGGCTTTATACCCGAAAAACTTCAATCTGATCAAGGCAAGGAATTTGAGAATAAGACATTGAAAAATATGTTAGCAAGATATGGGGTAAAACATTTCACTACGAACAACGATGTTAAGGTGTTTAAAACAAAGAAAATAGCACCAAAGTTAGACGTAGGTGATTATGTGCGAGTTTCAAGATTTAAGGATATTTTTGAAAAAGGTTATAAGCAGTCTTTTACAGATGAAATATTTGTAATACACAGTGTAAACACAAGAGGCCTCAAACCGCTTTATACATTGACTGCTATGGATGGCAATATTATCACCAGCTGTTTCTATCCAGAAAAAAATCCCAAAAATCCCTAAAAACATTAACAGGATCTACAAGGTGGAAAAGATTTTAAAAAACAAGACCATCAAAAAGCGGAAATACTCTTTAGTGAAATGGCGCGGTTACCCAGACAAATTTAACAGTTGGGTGGAAAGCTCGAAGTTGAAAGCTATATAAAGACGCGTTTTATAAAACAAAATTATGGGTCGTGTATCCACAACTGTTATGGATAAATTGCGCAACACAAATCAGGATGGTACGGGTGTAATATACACGACTAAGGGTCGGCGTTAAAAGAAAACGGAAAAGCAATACACCACTCCCGATGTGGGGTATACCCTGTTTAAACAAAAGTAGCAACAGGCGATGCAAGAAGAAGAGGAAAACATCTCATCTTAAATGCCGTCGATTTGAAAATAAAATTAACAAGAAATAAAGACACATTCTGTTTAATGTCCGCTGAACCCGATGCGTGCAAGATACAGATTGTTGCAGCATCGTTGTTTGTTAAACGAGTGCAGGTGTCACTGACTGTAAGCATTGGGCACGCTCAAGTTTTGCTAAATGACAATGCAAAATATGCTATCGACCGTGTTGGTATGAAAATTTACAGTGTACCAGCGGGTAGACGTGTGTTTAATTTGGAAAACTTGTTTTTAGGTCAAGTACCTAAAACCGTTATAGCGGCATTTGTCGATAACGAGGCATTTTCTGGTAGCTACGAGCGAAACCCACTACGCTTTGAACATAAGAATGTGAACTTTGCATCGCTTTACCTGGATGGTACACCATATCCGGCCAAGCCTTTCCAACCCGACTTTGAACAAGGGAATGCTGTGCGTGAATATATGGCACTCATACAAGTTAAAAATCAAGAGAAAACAGACGGCGGTGTACTGATTGATCGTGATGAGTATTTACCCGGCTACATATTATTTGCATTTCATCTATCACCAGAACAAGACTGTGGATATCACTTATCACTGATAAGAACCGGGAACCTGCGAGCAGAATTCTGATTCGCTGAAGCATTGGATCGCCAACGTGATAATATACGCAATATTTGATAATATCATTGAGATTTATCAGAGATGAGATGTGTTATATGATTACCTAAAAATTGAATTATGTGTACTAAATGTCATCAATATTAATATGAATATGTTTCAGATAAACAGTGTTTTGTACGCAGAACCATGTACACGTTCTGTTTTTAAAGGCGTATATCCTTGTGATATGTTACCGCGATAAAAATTGAGGCATTTTCCTTGCGCATTTATAATTAATACACATCCCCACACGTTGCCCGGGGAACACTGGTTAGCTATATATTTTAATCATGAAGGTACTTGTTACTTTTTTGATTCGTACGGTTTACCGCCTAACAACCAATTATTCCCTAAGAGTATAATAACATTTTTAAAATACAATTCAAATAACATATGCTATCAAGATCGTCAGATACAGAATATAGCTAGCGCTGTTTTTGGCCAGCAATGCATTTTCTTTATATTTTTTATGTGTAAAAACTACAGCTATGAACAATTTTTGAAGTTTTTTACCGCAAATACAGAGCAAAATGAACTCAGTGTTTCTAAATTTGTACGTAGAATGGCTACAGTGAATACTGTTAGAGATAATAGTGATAAATACATTCAGTGTTGTAGGTGTTGTTATAATTGATATTTTACTTGAAAGTATGGCATGTACACAAATGTTTATTTATGCTTTATTATAATAAACACGTTGTTTTTCTTTTTCATCTTTGCCTCTGTGTTTTTTTTATGAAAACTCAAAAGCCTAATGACATCTGACGTGTGTTTTCACGCCAGACATGCCCGGACAAGTCTGAGCTTTGAACAAGAAAAATTCAGACACAGTTTTTTTATTTTTGGAATCAATAAAAAATCTCTTTTATTAAAAAATTTAAAAAAGATTACAAAAATATTATAAAAATTCATATAATAAAATATATAAATTAAGCCAACACATGTTTGGAAATCAAAACAACGGATATATAAAATGTAGGATAGGGGTTAATTATAATAGATGCATAACGAAAAATAAATAGATAAATAAATACATCAATAAACCAGGTAATTACAAGTATTACATGTTTAACCACCGCGGTTGTTGGATTATTTTAGTTGTTCTTTTCCGTGGTAATAAATATCTGTCTGGCGCTGTTAGTGATCCACTGAAAATGTGAAATTGCTTCTTATCATGTGGCTGATGTAAAGCGGGGAATGCTGATACGTTATCTACTGTGTCAGACATTTGCGTTTTTAATAGATCTTGGCATCCTCTGTTTGTCACATTGCCGACTACCGTGGATGGTATATTTAATTCAGCCATAGCTCGCATGAACTCTTCCCAATTCTGTGGGGTCTTTCCGGCTGACACGCGATGGTTTTGTGTAACACAGCGCACTAAGTCCAATGTGTTGGATCCTGGTACAACATAATCTTTATAAATAAATTCGCCTTTAGCATTCCAGGCAGAAATGTCTTTAGAGTGAGCCATTTTACTGAGAAGTAATTCGCTATTGCTCTTAAAACGTTCATTAACATTATTTAGCACTTCGTGATAAACTGAATCAGTTTCAACAGGTTCTTCACAGGATTTTGCTTCATGAGTTGATGATGTTTCAGGTAATAAAAGCGTCAGCGATGACAGTTCTCTATCGGCCTGTTTATTTAGCATCAGATATCTCTGCAACACGGCGCTGTAGCGTTTGGCCTTGTCATATTCTGATAAATTGTTATTCTGTAAGATGTTTGTGATGTCTACATCTAGACGCTGTGTAGCCGTTTTACGGATATCTTCATTAACAGGATTGTTGGTGATCTATTTGTTGTTTAGGTACCAGATACATTTTCTCAGCGTATTCCATCAACGATTATCGAAAAGACTTGTTATTAATGGTATAGCAAAGCCTAACAGCGAGTCGATGAAACCGCCAGACTGCTTCACAAGTGTCTTCTTTTTACCAATGGAACATTTCTTGTTGCAGAGTGTTTTTATAAGATCTTTTTGAGAATGCCGCGTTGTCGTGGTGGTCTTCTTTTTACCAATGGAACATTTCTTGTTGCAGAGTGTTTTTATAAGATCACGCTTCTTTTTGAGAATACAGAGTTGTCGTGGTGACAATGGTATCTTGCCTTTAATCGTATTGAGCGCTATCTCACATATAGCTGTAATCAAATCATTTGACGCTGTGGATAAAATAATATTTCTCTGCATCGGTGATGCATTAATTAGTGTCTTTAAAATTACCCAGTTTCTACGGAACCTAGAAGACATGTCCACACCTGAGGTCGTTGAGTGTAATGACTATTTATCACAGAACTAGTGCTTTTTAGATGGTTTTTTAAAGACATAAGCGGCTGGCAGATCAGGAGGAAAGAGTCCCGTACGTAAGGGGTACTCATCAGGCGTGTTGGATCTTAAGTCAACTAGTAAATACCCATAGGGCTGGCTGGTTGCATCTTCAAAGGATTCTAAATAGAAATGTGTTTTACCAGGGTACATCTGTCTAGCGAGGGTTGTTATCTGTAATTTATCTCTAGGATTTTTGAATAACAAAAAGGTACTTGTTACTTTGTAAAAGCCTTCTCGATCTCTGCATTATTACTGGCCAACTCCATCAGATCGTCAACAATTGTTAAATTAACCTTATCAGGGGGATACAAAAGGTCATCATTAAATGTTTCAGGCAGGCCCTCTATGAAACAGATATTTTGAAAAACATGTAACATTTTATCGTACATAGGTTGCCAGCATGCATAAAACCAAACAATATTATCACATTTGTGCGACAAATGTGTATCGGAACATTCCAGGAGCGTTTTCACAAAATAATTATTTCCTGAATTTGAGGGCCCTGCTAAAATACTTGAGAATGGGTGTTGTACGTGTGTCCATATTGTTGTTAATATCCGAATGGTAATGTGGTAAAATTATCTTTTATCTGCTGTTTAGTATAAATGCACTTTAGTGTTTTCTGCAATGTCCGTGTTTTAATTTGCCAATATTTCCTAAGCCTAACTATCCCCGGTTGACGAACAATAATTTTTTTCCTGATCGTCACCTTTTGGATTTAGAGGACCAAATCTTTTAGACTGTCAAAGTTGATGTGCTGCGCATTTCCAGCATTGAGATTGATGCCTTTGACTTTTAGGTTAGTCTTTCCGTTGCACAATTTGTAACCGTATGTTTTCGGACCGGCTGAGACATATTCTGTTGCGTACCATGCGTACCAAACGGTAGTTCGCTAGTCAGCTCGCCTAGATAATCACCCAGTGGTGGATTCCAGTCACCGGGCCTGCTGAAAAAGATCACAGAATCTGTATCATGGTAAAGACAATGTTCTTGTAGCCTATCCAAAAGATTGTACAGTTGCGTGCATAAGCGGTAGTGAAGCAGGCTATAAATATGTTAGTGTTGGTTGTTTTAGTTTAATGTTTTTTTGCGTATTTCCAATTTACCATAGTTGTCTCCTCATCGATGAAATCTATAGAAGAAACATCATAGTGCGATAAGAAAGCATATTCAAAAAGCCTCTCAGGATTGGTCACAAGACTTGGGTAAATTACTACGCTGACCGAACTTACCCCACAAAGAATTTAAAAATAACTTTGAAATTTGTCTTTTTGCAGGGTTGTAGGCTATGTGTCCCGGCCGTTAAAGGACCCCTTCTTTTTCTTGATAAGCGTCAATATAAGACTGACGCTTATCATCATCGGTACACCATGAAGGATAACCAGATGCCTCCTGTTTGTCCTTGAGATGTAATTTAATGTATGAAGAAAACAAATCATCCGATTGTGCGTCAAACTGCCATACCTCAAAAATCTCAACCACACATCTCTTAACTTCCCACACATTTTAAGCGGTAAAACGGGGAAAAACAGGGCTCGCGGGGGGTACACTTTAACTTTAGCTATGCCGAAATACGTTGTAATGTCCGCAAAATCCCTATAAATGATCCGCGGATGTTTTACAGGATATGTCTTGGTTTTGTTGACATAAGGATACAAACTGGTAAAGTCATAGTAATTGACATAAGGATACAAACTTGTAAAGTCATAGTAATGAATGACTTCATCAAATTGCACCTTGTGATACAGCTTTATGGCGTTAGTCCGTCCGCCATAAAGCGCATCATGGGGATCCAAAGGCTCTGGCAAGGCTTTATTTGTAAAAAAAAGAGCGTAAATCTACGTCGCTATCTATCATTTTTTTTCCACTCACACTCCCACATAACCCGAACAGAAAAACCGCAACGTTTTAAAAAGTTCATCGGCGCCGCTCGAATTCTTGCATGGTGGCTTACCCTTGCAGCGCTTGATGTGTTCCAAATCCTGCGTTAGGTTGTGCCATGCTTCCTCTTGACGATTTCTTGACTGAATAATTGGGTCTGTATTATCCGGTTGTGATCCAGCTCTATGAACATCTACAGTTGTTCTGCTTGTGCCGGGTAGTATGGTGTGAAGTTTAGCGCGTTGTGGTTGTTTCACAGACTTTGCCGTCACACGCGCAGCATCAAATGTAGTAATGTGATCTCCGCAAAATACTGAGACGTTGCTCATACGGGTTTCTGTAAGTAGACAATAATGGTATTGTAAGTATTAATAATTATTGCTGCACGTTTGATAGTCGTCATAAAAATTTAACAACCACTCTACCTGGGTCAGCGCTAGTCGATCTCTTAGTGCTGCTTGTAGGTCTATTGTCGACAGCACTTTCACAATCCACCGGTATTTGTGCTGAGTAAAAAAAAAAAAAAAATTAAAATAAATAAATAAAAATTAATTTTAGAAAATTGCACTACATTTGTCATAAACGATCCACCTGTTTAATATACTCACAATCGATCCATATTATACTTGGCATATCAACCTCGTCCGTATTATTACGTAATGCATCATATAACTCATGTGTAGACCCATCGTAATTGCCCAGGTTTGCATCGAGGATCTGGATAAATACAGTTATCATTTTGAGTATTTAAACATAGCCTATACATTTATATATATATATATAT
>WWET01002178.1:17760-37207 GCA_011038615.1 Limnodynastes dumerilii
ACAAAGATACTGACCAGCGTTACTATCACACTGTTATTTATCACCTCATCTCTAATACTATTATATTATTACACAGACACTGACCAGCGTTACCATCACACTGTTATTTATACTGGGAAAGCCATCAACTCTAATATGGTTTCCTGCAGATGACTTCTGCCTCCTCTGCACTTCATCATGGTGTAACCCTGCTGTAACTTGCCATCTAAATCTCTTCTCCTCACGCTCTGGACCCAGGCCGTTGTCCCTGCACGCTGGGTTATTATTTCTTCCCTCCGTCCCGCCAGCCATTCGTCATGGATCTGGTACACAGTCATTGTGGCCTTGTCTCCATGCAGACTTACTGGTCCCGTCTCTAAGCTTTTACTACTCTCGGACCATTAGTCCCAGGAGAAACGAATTGCGGCTACTACACCACGAACACCACCACACAATGCTACGGAGCCAGCTAAATGTCATACACCAAGTGCCGAGCCATGGAAAAGCACGATTCACTACAACACTCATCAAGTTTCCAGCCCCAGGGAAGCATGCCGGATGGGCAGAATGACTGAACGCTATCTCTATGAAGCGCTGTGTATACGCACGGGATCGCAATCGGTGGAGGTACTTGCTGAGTGTATTTAGCCCTTTGTAGGGACCAATTTGTGTCCGTATCCTATAAAGCCGCTGACGTCAACCTCTGCTATAAATAATAAGATGACCCCCTCAGTCATGTGACCAGGGTCAAGGGTAAATTTCACTTACTCAGCCTCAAACTGGTTTGGGGTGATGATATCAGCAATGGGGACGACCAGATCTCTATACACCGGAAGAAGCTCCTCTGGGACATACTGGAAAGGAGAAACATTGGGTGTAAATACAAAGGGACAGAAGGCAAGGGGGTAAACAAGGGGGTATATGGTGTACCAGGGCAGTGAGGAAGCAGAACCAGGGGTAGGCCAGTGTGACTGGTAATTGGGGGTCATAATGACAAGGGGGTTATGAGTGGTGACAGGTGTTCAGGCAGGATGGGAGGAAGGATTATGAGTGACGGGGGGAGGGGGACCAGAGTTATGGGGTACACAGGCAGAACAGGTGATATGTAGGCAGGGCAGGAGGTAGGTCAGGCGGGCAGGTGCATACAAGCAGCACAGGGTGTCAAAGTAACGGGCTGGGTACATACCATAGATCCATCCCCATTCCACTTATCTCCGAGGACGGGGTCACAGACTAGGGAGAGAGAGAGACTGAAATCGGAGAGCTCTCACTGCTTGTATATAGTTACTGCCGTCTTCAGGCAGGGTTTATACCTCTGCCCACTAATATCAATCACCCCATTTACATGTGCCAATGCGCACCCATACCACCTGAAACCCCATGTTACACTCACAACGTCTGCTTCCTCTATGTACCACATTACCCAATATCCTATAACATCTCCTCAACGAAGCCCTTCAACATGCTCCTAATACCCCGATATCCTATTATTCCTCCTCAGCTATGTCCATCTACCCCGATATCCTATTATTCATCCTCAGCTATGTCCATCTACCCCAATATCTATTATTTCTCCTCAGCTGTGTCCATCTACCCCGATATCCTATTTATTCATCCTCAGCTATGTCCATCTACCCCGATATCCTATTATTCCTCCTCAGCTATGTCCATCTACCCCGATATCCTATTTATTCATCCTCAGCTATGTCCATATACCCCGATATCCTATTTATTCATCCTCAGATATGTCCATCTACCCCGATATCCTATTATTCCTCCTCAGCTATGTCCATCTACCCCGATATCCTATTATTCCTCCTCAGCTATGTCCATCTACCCAGATATCCTATTATTCATCCTCAGCTATGTCCATCTACCCCGATATCCTATTGTTCCTCCTCAGCTATGTCCATCTACCGCGATATCCTATTATTCATCCTTAGCCCATCCATCTACCCCAATATCCTATTATTCATCCTCAGCTATGTCCATCTACCCCGATATCCTATTATTCATCCTCAGCTATGTCCATCTACCACACCTACCCCCTCTGTATATCCCACACAGCCCGATTACAGTCATCCAGTTTCCTATTATTTCTTCTACACTACATCAATGCTGCAGCTTCTTATTTGTATGACTTCTGCCTCACTATGCCCTATAAGAGCCACTAACCACAAACATACTCATCCAGGTCCAGCCAGACTGCCTCACTCCCATCTTGCACCATATGGACTTGCTATGCCTTCCACAACCCCCATCATCCACCAGACGTTTCTCTTTCTACTCTCACAGCTGCCCTCACGACATACCATAGACTAAATGCGGGTTCTGTCTCTTCAGCTCCTGGACAATGTCCACCACCCTGGCCAAGAAGGAGGAGTCCCGCATATACCCTAGAGATGAAGAGCGAAACGCGTCAACCAGAGGACAAGAGAGACCAGAAAACACCTCAGACATGCTATAGAAAGAGCCCACACCTCAGACACACGCTATACAGAGCGCCAACAACTCAGACACACTATAGAGAGACTGGCCACACCTCAGACACGCTATAGAGAGACTGGCCACACCTCAGACACGCACTTAAACATACTTGGGATAAATATAAGGATATCCTAAATTTTCTACTAAATTGAGGGTAAACAGGGTCGAGAGTCAATAAACAACTGGGCAAACTGGATGGGCCATGTGGCTCTTATCTGCTGTCACTTTCTATGTTTCTAGATAGACCGGCCACACCTCAGACACATGCTATAGAGAGCCACACCTCAGACACATGCTATAGAGAGAGCCCACACCTCAGACACACGCTATAGAGAGAGCCACACCTCAGACACATGCTATAGAGAGCCCACACCTCAGACACACACGCTATAGAGAGAGCCACACCTCAGACACATGCTATAGAGAGAGCCCACACCTCAGACACATGCTATAGAGAGAGCCCACACCTCAGACACATGCTATAGAGAGAGCCCACACCTCAGACACATGCTATAGAGAGAGCCCACACCTCAGACACATGCTATAGAGAGAGCCCACACCTCAGACACATGCTATAGAGAGAGCCCACACCTCAGACACATGCTATAGAGAGAGCCCACACCTCAGACACATGCTATAGAGAGAGCCCACACCTCAGACACACGCTATAGAGAGAGCCACACCTCAGACACATGCTATAGAGAGAGCCCACACCTCAGACACATGCTATAGAGAGAGCCCACACCTCAGACACATGCTATAGAGAGAGCCCACACCTCAGACACATGCTATAGAGAGAGCCCACACCTCAGACACATGCTATAGAGAGAGCCCACACCTCAGACACATGCTATAGAGAGAGCCCACACCTCAGACACATGCTATAGAGAGAGCCCACACCTCAGACACATGCTATAGAGAGAGCCCACACCTCAGACACACGCTATAGAGAGAGCCACACCTCAGACACATGCTATAGAGAGCCCACACCTCAGACACATGCTATAGAGAGAGCCCACACCTCAGACACATGCTATAGAGAGAGCCCACACCTCAGACACATGCTATAGAGAGAGCCCACACCTCAGACACATGCTATAGAGAGAGCCCACACCTCAGACACATGCTATAGAGAGAGCCCACACCTCAGACACATGCTATAGAGAGAGCCCACACCTCAGACACATGCTATAGAGAGAGCCCACACCTCAGACACACGCTATAGAGAGAGCCACACCTCAGACACATGCTATAGAGAGCCCACACCTCAGACACATGCTATAGAGAGAGCCCACACCTCAGACACATGCTATAGAGAGAGCCCACACCTCAGACACATGCTATAGAGAGAGCCCACACCTCAGACACATGCTATAGAGAGAGCCCACACCTCAGACACATGCTATAGAGAGAGCCCACACCTCAGACACATGCTATAGAGAGAGCCCACACCTCAGACACATGCTATAGAGAGAGCCCACACCTCAGACACACGCTATAGAGAGAGCCACACCTCAGACACATGCTATAGAGAGCCCACACCTCAGACACATGCTATAGAGAGAGCCCACACCTCAGACACATGCTATAGAGAGAGCCCACACCTCAGACACATGCTATAGAGAGAGCCCACACCTCAGACACATGCTATAGAGAGAGCCCACACCTCAGACACATGCTATAGAGAGAGCCCACACCTCAGACACATGCTATAGAGAGAGCCCACACCTCAGACACATGCTATAGAGAGAGCCCACACCTCAGACACACGCTATAGAGAGAGCCACACCTCAGACACATGCTATAGAGAGCCCACACCTCAGACACATGCTATAGAGAGAGCCCACACCTCAGACACATGCTATAGAGAGAGCCCACACCTCAGACACATGCTATAGAGAGAGCCCACACCTCAGACACATGCTATAGAGAGAGCCCACACCTCAGACACATGCTATAGAGAGAGCCCACACCTCAGACACATGCTATAGAGAGAGCCCACACCTCAGACACATGCTATAGAGAGAGCCCACACCTCAGACACACGCTATAGAGAGAGCCACACCTCAGACACATGCTATAGAGAGCCCACACCTCAGACACATGCTATAGAGAGAGCCCACACCTCAGACACATGCTATAGAGAGAGCCCACACCTCAGACACATGCTATAGAGAGAGCCCACACCTCAGACACATGCTATAGAGAGAGCCCACACCTCAGACACATGCTATAGAGAGAGCCCACACCTCAGACACATGCTATAGAGAGAGCCCACACCTCAGACACATGCTATAGAGAGAGCCCACACCTCAGACACACGCTATAGAGAGAGCCACACCTCAGACACATGCTATAGAGAGCCCACACCTCAGACACATGCTATAGAGAGAGCCCACACCTCAGACACATGCTATAGAGAGAGCCCACACCTCAGACACATGCTATAGAGAGAGCCCACACCTCAGACACATGCTATAGAGAGAGCCCACACCTCAGACACATGCTATAGAGAGAGCCCACACCTCAGACACATGCTATAGAGAGAGCCCACACCTCAGACACATGCTATAGAGAGAGCCCACACCTCAGACACACGCTATAGAGAGAGCCACACCTCAGACACATGCTATAGAGAGCCCACACCTCAGACACATGCTATAGAGAGAGCCCACACCTCAGACACATGCTATAGAGAGAGCCCACACCTCAGACACATGCTATAGAGAGAGCCCACACCTCAGACACATGCTATAGAGAGAGCCCACACCTCAGACACATGCTATAGAGAGAGCCCACACCTCAGACACATGCTATAGAGAGAGCCCACACCTCAGACACATGCTATAGAGAGAGCCCACACCTCAGACACACGCTATAGAGAGAGCCACACCTCAGACACATGCTATAGAGAGCCCACACCTCAGACACATGCTATAGAGAGAGCCCACACCTCAGACACATGCTATAGAGAGAGCCCACACCTCAGACACATGCTATAGAGAGAGCCCACACCTCAGACACATGCTATAGAGAGAGCCCACACCTCAGACACATGCTATAGAGAGAGCCCACACCTCAGACACATGCTATAGAGAGAGCCCACACCTCAGACACATGCTATAGAGAGAGCCCACACCTCAGACACACGCTATAGAGAGAGCCACACCTCAGACACATGCTATAGAGAGCCCACACCTCAGACACATGCTATAGAGAGAGCCCACACCTCAGACACATGCTATAGAGAGAGCCCACACCTCAGACACATGCTATAGAGAGAGCCCACACCTCAGACACATGCTATAGAGAGAGCCCACACCTCAGACACATGCTATAGAGAGAGCCCACACCTCAGACACATGCTATAGAGAGAGCCCACACCTCAGACACATGCTATAGAGAGAGCCCACACCTCAGACACACGCTATAGAGAGAGCCACACCTCAGACACATGCTATAGAGAGCCCACACCTCAGACACATGCTATAGAGAGAGCCCACACCTCAGACACATGCTATAGAGAGAGCCCACACCTCAGACACATGCTATAGAGAGAGCCCACACCTCAGACACATGCTATAGAGAGAGCCCACACCTCAGACACATGCTATAGAGAGAGCCCACACCTCAGACACATGCTATAGAGAGAGCCCACACCTCAGACACATGCTATAGAGAGAGCCCACACCTCAGACACACGCTATAGAGAGAGCCACACCTCAGACACATGCTATAGAGAGCCCACACCTCAGACACATGCTATAGAGAGAGCCCACACCTCAGACACATGCTATAGAGAGAGCCCACACCTCAGACACATGCTATAGAGAGAGCCCACACCTCAGACACATGCTATAGAGAGAGCCCACACCTCAGACACATGCTATAGAGAGAGCCCACACCTCAGACACATGCTATAGAGAGAGCCCACACCTCAGACACATGCTATAGAGAGAGCCCACACCTCAGACACACGCTATAGAGAGAGCCACACCTCAGACACATGCTATAGAGAGCCCACACCTCAGACACATGCTATAGAGAGAGCCCACACCTCAGACACATGCTATAGAGAGAGCCCACACCTCAGACACATGCTATAGAGAGAGCCCACACCTCAGACACATGCTATAGAGAGAGCCCACACCTCAGACACATGCTATAGAGAGAGCCCACACCTCAGACACATGCTATAGAGAGAGCCCACACCTCAGACACATGCTATAGAGAGAGCCCACACCTCAGACACACGCTATAGAGAGAGCCACACCTCAGACACATGCTATAGAGAGCCCACACCTCAGACACATGCTATAGAGAGAGCCCACACCTCAGACACATGCTATAGAGAGAGCCCACACCTCAGACACATGCTATAGAGAGAGCCCACACCTCAGACACATGCTATAGAGAGAGCCCACACCTCAGACACATGCTATAGAGAGAGCCCACACCTCAGACACATGCTATAGAGAGAGCCCACACCTCAGACACATGCTATAGAGAGAGCCCACACCTCAGACACACGCTATAGAGAGAGCCACACCTCAGACACATGCTATAGAGAGCCCACACCTCAGACACATGCTATAGAGAGAGCCCACACCTCAGACACATGCTATAGAGAGAGCCCACACCTCAGACACATGCTATAGAGAGAGCCCACACCTCAGACACATGCTATAGAGAGAGCCCACACCTCAGACACATGCTATAGAGAGAGCCCACACCTCAGACACATGCTATAGAGAGAGCCCACACCTCAGACACATGCTATAGAGAGAGCCCACACCTCAGACACACGCTATAGAGAGAGCCACACCTCAGACACATGCTATAGAGAGCCCACACCTCAGACACATGCTATAGAGAGAGCCCACACCTCAGACACATGCTATAGAGAGAGCCCACACCTCAGACACATGCTATAGAGAGAGCCCACACCTCAGACACATGCTATAGAGAGAGCCCACACCTCAGACACATGCTATAGAGAGAGCCCACACCTCAGACACATGCTATAGAGAGAGCCCACACCTCAGACACATGCTATAGAGAGAGCCCACACCTCAGACACACGCTATAGAGAGAGCCACACCTCAGACACATGCTATAGAGAGCCCACACCTCAGACACATGCTATAGAGAGAGCCCACACCTCAGACACATGCTATAGAGAGAGCCCACACCTCAGACACATGCTATAGAGAGAGCCCACACCTCAGACACATGCTATAGAGAGAGCCCACACCTCAGACACATGCTATAGAGAGAGCCCACACCTCAGACACATGCTATAGAGAGAGCCCACACCTCAGACACATGCTATAGAGAGAGCCCACACCTCAGACACACGCTATAGAGAGAGCCACACCTCAGACACATGCTATAGAGAGCCCACACCTCAGACACATGCTATAGAGAGAGCCCACACCTCAGACACATGCTATAGAGAGAGCCCACACCTCAGACACATGCTATAGAGAGAGCCCACACCTCAGACACATGCTATAGAGAGAGCCCACACCTCAGACACATGCTATAGAGAGAGCCCACACCTCAGACACATGCTATAGAGAGAGCCCACACCTCAGACACATGCTATAGAGAGAGCCCACACCTCAGACACACGCTATAGAGAGAGCCACACCTCAGACACATGCTATAGAGAGCCCACACCTCAGACACATGCTATAGAGAGAGCCCACACCTCAGACACATGCTATAGAGAGAGCCCACACCTCAGACACATGCTATAGAGAGAGCCCACACCTCAGACACATGCTATAGAGAGAGCCCACACCTCAGACACATGCTATAGAGAGAGCCCACACCTCAGACACATGCTATAGAGAGAGCCCACACCTCAGACACATGCTATAGAGAGAGCCCACACCTCAGACACACGCTATAGAGAGAGCCACACCTCAGACACATGCTATAGAGAGCCCACACCTCAGACACATGCTATAGAGAGAGCCCACACCTCAGACACATGCTATAGAGAGAGCCCACACCTCAGACACATGCTATAGAGAGAGCCCACACCTCAGACACATGCTATAGAGAGAGCCCACACCTCAGACACATGCTATAGAGAGAGCCCACACCTCAGACACATGCTATAGAGAGAGCCCACACCTCAGACACATGCTATAGAGAGAGCCCACACCTCAGACACACGCTATAGAGAGAGCCACACCTCAGACACATGCTATAGAGAGCCCACACCTCAGACACATGCTATAGAGAGAGCCCACACCTCAGACACATGCTATAGAGAGAGCCCACACCTCAGACACATGCTATAGAGAGAGCCCACACCTCAGACACATGCTATAGAGAGAGCCCACACCTCAGACACATGCTATAGAGAGAGCCCACACCTCAGACACATGCTATAGAGAGAGCCCACACCTCAGACACATGCTATAGAGAGAGCCCACACCTCAGACACACGCTATAGAGAGAGCCACACCTCAGACACATGCTATAGAGAGCCCACACCTCAGACACATGCTATAGAGAGAGCCCACACCTCAGACACATGCTATAGAGAGAGCCCACACCTCAGACACATGCTATAGAGAGAGCCCACACCTCAGACACATGCTATAGAGAGAGCCCACACCTCAGACACATGCTATAGAGAGAGCCCACACCTCAGACACATGCTATAGAGAGAGCCCACACCTCAGACACATGCTATAGAGAGAGCCCACACCTCAGACACACGCTATAGAGAGAGCCACACCTCAGACACATGCTATAGAGAGCCCACACCTCAGACACATGCTATAGAGAGAGCCCACACCTCAGACACATGCTATAGAGAGAGCCCACACCTCAGACACATGCTATAGAGAGAGCCCACACCTCAGACACATGCTATAGAGAGAGCCCACACCTCAGACACATGCTATAGAGAGAGCCCACACCTCAGACACATGCTATAGAGAGAGCCCACACCTCAGACACATGCTATAGAGAGAGCCCACACCTCAGACACACGCTATAGAGAGAGCCACACCTCAGACACATGCTATAGAGAGCCCACACCTCAGACACATGCTATAGAGAGAGCCCACACCTCAGACACATGCTATAGAGAGAGCCCACACCTCAGACACATGCTATAGAGAGAGCCCACACCTCAGACACATGCTATAGAGAGAGCCCACACCTCAGACACATGCTATAGAGAGAGCCCACACCTCAGACACATGCTATAGAGAGAGCCCACACCTCAGACACATGCTATAGAGAGAGCCCACACCTCAGACACACGCTATAGAGAGAGCCACACCTCAGACACATGCTATAGAGAGCCCACACCTCAGACACATGCTATAGAGAGAGCCCACACCTCAGACACATGCTATAGAGAGAGCCCACACCTCAGACACATGCTATAGAGAGAGCCCACACCTCAGACACATGCTATAGAGAGAGCCCACACCTCAGACACATGCTATAGAGAGAGCCCACACCTCAGACACATGCTATAGAGAGAGCCCACACCTCAGACACATGCTATAGAGAGAGCCCACACCTCAGACACACGCTATAGAGAGAGCCACACCTCAGACACATGCTATAGAGAGCCCACACCTCAGACACATGCTATAGAGAGAGCCCACACCTCAGACACATGCTATAGAGAGAGCCCACACCTCAGACACATGCTATAGAGAGAGCCCACACCTCAGACACATGCTATAGAGAGAGCCCACACCTCAGACACATGCTATAGAGAGAGCCCACACCTCAGACACATGCTATAGAGAGAGCCCACACCTCAGACACATGCTATAGAGAGAGCCCACACCTCAGACACACGCTATAGAGAGAGCCACACCTCAGACACATGCTATAGAGAGCCCACACCTCAGACACATGCTATAGAGAGAGCCCACACCTCAGACACATGCTATAGAGAGAGCCCACACCTCAGACACATGCTATAGAGAGAGCCCACACCTCAGACACATGCTATAGAGAGAGCCCACACCTCAGACACATGCTATAGAGAGAGCCCACACCTCAGACACATGCTATAGAGAGAGCCCACACCTCAGACACATGCTATAGAGAGAGCCCACACCTCAGACACACGCTATAGAGAGAGCCACACCTCAGACACATGCTATAGAGAGCCCACACCTCAGACACATGCTATAGAGAGAGCCCACACCTCAGACACATGCTATAGAGAGAGCCCACACCTCAGACACATGCTATAGAGAGAGCCCACACCTCAGACACATGCTATAGAGAGAGCCCACACCTCAGACACATGCTATAGAGAGAGCCCACACCTCAGACACATGCTATAGAGAGAGCCCACACCTCAGACACATGCTATAGAGAGAGCCCACACCTCAGACACACGCTATAGAGAGAGCCACACCTCAGACACATGCTATAGAGAGCCCACACCTCAGACACATGCTATAGAGAGAGCCCACACCTCAGACACATGCTATAGAGAGAGCCCACACCTCAGACACATGCTATAGAGAGAGCCCACACCTCAGACACATGCTATAGAGAGAGCCCACACCTCAGACACATGCTATAGAGAGAGCCCACACCTCAGACACATGCTATAGAGAGAGCCCACACCTCAGACACATGCTATAGAGAGAGCCCACACCTCAGACACACGCTATAGAGAGAGCCACACCTCAGACACATGCTATAGAGAGCCCACACCTCAGACACATGCTATAGAGAGAGCCCACACCTCAGACACATGCTATAGAGAGAGCCCACACCTCAGACACATGCTATAGAGAGAGCCCACACCTCAGACACATGCTATAGAGAGAGCCCACACCTCAGACACATGCTATAGAGAGAGCCCACACCTCAGACACATGCTATAGAGAGAGCCCACACCTCAGACACATGCTATAGAGAGAGCCCACACCTCAGACACACGCTATAGAGAGAGCCACACCTCAGACACATGCTATAGAGAGCCCACACCTCAGACACATGCTATAGAGAGAGCCCACACCTCAGACACATGCTATAGAGAGAGCCCACACCTCAGACACATGCTATAGAGAGAGCCCACACCTCAGACACATGCTATAGAGAGAGCCCACACCTCAGACACATGCTATAGAGAGAGCCCACACCTCAGACACATGCTATAGAGAGAGCCCACACCTCAGACACATGCTATAGAGAGAGCCCACACCTCAGACACACGCTATAGAGAGAGCCACACCTCAGACACATGCTATAGAGAGCCCACACCTCAGACACATGCTATAGAGAGAGCCCACACCTCAGACACATGCTATAGAGAGAGCCCACACCTCAGACACATGCTATAGAGAGAGCCCACACCTCAGACACATGCTATAGAGAGAGCCCACACCTCAGACACATGCTATAGAGAGAGCCCACACCTCAGACACATGCTATAGAGAGAGCCCACACCTCAGACACATGCTATAGAGAGAGCCCACACCTCAGACACACGCTATAGAGAGAGCCACACCTCAGACACATGCTATAGAGAGCCCACACCTCAGACACATGCTATAGAGAGAGCCCACACCTCAGACACATGCTATAGAGAGAGCCCACACCTCAGACACATGCTATAGAGAGAGCCCACACCTCAGACACATGCTATAGAGAGAGCCCACACCTCAGACACATGCTATAGAGAGAGCCCACACCTCAGACACATGCTATAGAGAGAGCCCACACCTCAGACACATGCTATAGAGAGAGCCCACACCTCAGACACACGCTATAGAGAGAGCCACACCTCAGACACATGCTATAGAGAGCCCACACCTCAGACACATGCTATAGAGAGAGCCCACACCTCAGACACATGCTATAGAGAGAGCCCACACCTCAGACACATGCTATAGAGAGAGCCCACACCTCAGACACATGCTATAGAGAGAGCCCACACCTCAGACACATGCTATAGAGAGAGCCCACACCTCAGACACATGCTATAGAGAGAGCCCACACCTCAGACACATGCTATAGAGAGAGCCCACACCTCAGACACACGCTATAGAGAGAGCCACACCTCAGACACATGCTATAGAGAGCCCACACCTCAGACACATGCTATAGAGAGAGCCCACACCTCAGACACATGCTATAGAGAGAGCCCACACCTCAGACACATGCTATAGAGAGAGCCCACACCTCAGACACATGCTATAGAGAGAGCCCACACCTCAGACACATGCTATAGAGAGAGCCCACACCTCAGACACATGCTATAGAGAGAGCCCACACCTCAGACACATGCTATAGAGAGAGCCCACACCTCAGACACACGCTATAGAGAGAGCCACACCTCAGACACATGCTATAGAGAGCCCACACCTCAGACACATGCTATAGAGAGAGCCCACACCTCAGACACATGCTATAGAGAGAGCCCACACCTCAGACACATGCTATAGAGAGAGCCCACACCTCAGACACATGCTATAGAGAGAGCCCACACCTCAGACACATGCTATAGAGAGAGCCCACACCTCAGACACATGCTATAGAGAGAGCCCACACCTCAGACACATGCTATAGAGAGAGCCCACACCTCAGACACACGCTATAGAGAGAGCCACACCTCAGACACATGCTATAGAGAGCCCACACCTCAGACACATGCTATAGAGAGAGCCCACACCTCAGACACATGCTATAGAGAGAGCCCACACCTCAGACACATGCTATAGAGAGAGCCCACACCTCAGACACATGCTATAGAGAGAGCCCACACCTCAGACACATGCTATAGAGAGAGCCCACACCTCAGACACATGCTATAGAGAGAGCCCACACCTCAGACACATGCTATAGAGAGAGCCCACACCTCAGACACACGCTATAGAGAGAGCCACACCTCAGACACATGCTATAGAGAGCCCACACCTCAGACACATGCTATAGAGAGAGCCCACACCTCAGACACATGCTATAGAGAGAGCCCACACCTCAGACACATGCTATAGAGAGAGCCCACACCTCAGACACATGCTATAGAGAGAGCCCACACCTCAGACACATGCTATAGAGAGAGCCCACACCTCAGACACATGCTATAGAGAGAGCCCACACCTCAGACACATGCTATAGAGAGAGCCCACACCTCAGACACACGCTATAGAGAGAGCCACACCTCAGACACATGCTATAGAGAGCCCACACCTCAGACACATGCTATAGAGAGAGCCCACACCTCAGACACATGCTATAGAGAGAGCCCACACCTCAGACACATGCTATAGAGAGAGCCCACACCTCAGACACATGCTATAGAGAGAGCCCACACCTCAGACACATGCTATAGAGAGAGCCCACACCTCAGACACATGCTATAGAGAGAGCCCACACCTCAGACACATGCTATAGAGAGAGCCCACACCTCAGACACACGCTATAGAGAGAGCCACACCTCAGACACATGCTATAGAGAGCCCACACCTCAGACACATGCTATAGAGAGAGCCCACACCTCAGACACATGCTATAGAGAGAGCCCACACCTCAGACACATGCTATAGAGAGAGCCCACACCTCAGACACATGCTATAGAGAGAGCCCACACCTCAGACACATGCTATAGAGAGAGCCCACACCTCAGACACATGCTATAGAGAGAGCCCACACCTCAGACACATGCTATAGAGAGAGCCCACACCTCAGACACACGCTATAGAGAGAGCCACACCTCAGACACATGCTATAGAGAGCCCACACCTCAGACACATGCTATAGAGAGAGCCCACACCTCAGACACATGCTATAGAGAGAGCCCACACCTCAGACACATGCTATAGAGAGAGCCCACACCTCAGACACATGCTATAGAGAGAGCCCACACCTCAGACACATGCTATAGAGAGAGCCCACACCTCAGACACATGCTATAGAGAGAGCCCACACCTCAGACACATGCTATAGAGAGAGCCCACACCTCAGACACACGCTATAGAGAGAGCCACACCTCAGACACATGCTATAGAGAGCCCACACCTCAGACACATGCTATAGAGAGAGCCCACACCTCAGACACATGCTATAGAGAGAGCCCACACCTCAGACACATGCTATAGAGAGAGCCCACACCTCAGACACATGCTATAGAGAGAGCCCACACCTCAGACACATGCTATAGAGAGAGCCCACACCTCAGACACATGCTATAGAGAGAGCCCACACCTCAGACACATGCTATAGAGAGAGCCCACACCTCAGACACACGCTATAGAGAGAGCCACACCTCAGACACATGCTATAGAGAGCCCACACCTCAGACACATGCTATAGAGAGAGCCCACACCTCAGACACATGCTATAGAGAGAGCCCACACCTCAGACACATGCTATAGAGAGAGCCCACACCTCAGACACATGCTATAGAGAGAGCCCACACCTCAGACACATGCTATAGAGAGAGCCCACACCTCAGACACATGCTATAGAGAGAGCCCACACCTCAGACACATGCTATAGAGAGAGCCCACACCTCAGACACACGCTATAGAGAGAGCCACACCTCAGACACATGCTATAGAGAGCCCACACCTCAGACACATGCTATAGAGAGAGCCCACACCTCAGACACATGCTATAGAGAGAGCCCACACCTCAGACACATGCTATAGAGAGAGCCCACACCTCAGACACATGCTATAGAGAGAGCCCACACCTCAGACACATGCTATAGAGAGAGCCCACACCTCAGACACATGCTATAGAGAGAGCCCACACCTCAGACACATGCTATAGAGAGAGCCCACACCTCAGACACACGCTATAGAGAGAGCCACACCTCAGACACATGCTATAGAGAGCCCACACCTCAGACACATGCTATAGAGAGAGCCCACACCTCAGACACATGCTATAGAGAGAGCCCACACCTCAGACACATGCTATAGAGAGAGCCCACACCTCAGACACATGCTATAGAGAGAGCCCACACCTCAGACACATGCTATAGAGAGAGCCCACACCTCAGACACATGCTATAGAGAGAGCCCACACCTCAGACACATGCTATAGAGAGAGCCCACACCTCAGACACACGCTATAGAGAGAGCCACACCTCAGACACATGCTATAGAGAGCCCACACCTCAGACACATGCTATAGAGAGAGCCCACACCTCAGACACATGCTATAGAGAGAGCCCACACCTCAGACACATGCTATAGAGAGAGCCCACACCTCAGACACATGCTATAGAGAGAGCCCACACCTCAGACACATGCTATAGAGAGAGCCCACACCTCAGACACATGCTATAGAGAGAGCCCACACCTCAGACACATGCTATAGAGAGAGCCCACACCTCAGACACACGCTATAGAGAGAGCCACACCTCAGACACATGCTATAGAGAGCCCACACCTCAGACACATGCTATAGAGAGAGCCCACACCTCAGACACATGCTATAGAGAGAGCCCACACCTCAGACACATGCTATAGAGAGAGCCCACACCTCAGACACATGCTATAGAGAGAGCCCACACCTCAGACACATGCTATAGAGAGAGCCCACACCTCAGACACATGCTATAGAGAGAGCCCACACCTCAGACACATGCTATAGAGAGAGCCCACACCTCAGACACACGCTATAGAGAGAGCCACACCTCAGACACATGCTATAGAGAGCCCACACCTCAGACACATGCTATAGAGAGAGCCCACACCTCAGACACATGCTATAGAGAGAGCCCACACCTCAGACACATGCTATAGAGAGAGCCCACACCTCAGACACATGCTATAGAGAGAGCCCACACCTCAGACACATGCTATAGAGAGAGCCCACACCTCAGACACATGCTATAGAGAGAGCCCACACCTCAGACACATGCTATAGAGAGAGCCCACACCTCAGACACACGCTATAGAGAGAGCCACACCTCAGACACATGCTATAGAGAGCCCACACCTCAGACACATGCTATAGAGAGAGCCCACACCTCAGACACATGCTATAGAGAGAGCCCACACCTCAGACACATGCTATAGAGAGAGCCCACACCTCAGACACATGCTATAGAGAGAGCCCACACCTCAGACACATGCTATAGAGAGAGCCCACACCTCAGACACATGCTATAGAGAGAGCCCACACCTCAGACACATGCTATAGAGAGAGCCCACACCTCAGACACACGCTATAGAGAGAGCCACACCTCAGACACATGCTATAGAGAGCCCACACCTCAGACACATGCTATAGAGAGAGCCCACACCTCAGACACATGCTATAGAGAGAGCCCACACCTCAGACACATGCTATAGAGAGAGCCCACACCTCAGACACATGCTATAGAGAGAGCCCACACCTCAGACACATGCTATAGAGAGAGCCCACACCTCAGACACATGCTATAGAGAGAGCCCACACCTCAGACACATGCTATAGAGAGAGCCCACACCTCAGACACACGCTATAGAGAGAGCCACACCTCAGACACATGCTATAGAGAGCCCACACCTCAGACACATGCTATAGAGAGAGCCCACACCTCAGACACATGCTATAGAGAGAGCCCACACCTCAGACACATGCTATAGAGAGAGCCCACACCTCAGACACATGCTATAGAGAGAGCCCACACCTCAGACACATGCTATAGAGAGAGCCCACACCTCAGACACATGCTATAGAGAGAGCCCACACCTCAGACACATGCTATAGAGAGAGCCCACACCTCAGACACACGCTATAGAGAGAGCCACACCTCAGACACATGCTATAGAGAGCCCACACCTCAGACACATGCTATAGAGAGAGCCCACACCTCAGACACATGCTATAGAGAGAGCCCACACCTCAGACACATGCTATAGAGAGAGCCCACACCTCAGACACATGCTATAGAGAGAGCCCACACCTCAGACACATGCTATAGAGAGAGCCCACACCTCAGACACATGCTATAGAGAGAGCCCACACCTCAGACACATGCTATAGAGAGAGCCCACACCTCAGACACACGCTATAGAGAGAGCCACACCTCAGACACATGCTATAGAGAGCCCACACCTCAGACACATGCTATAGAGAGAGCCCACACCTCAGACACATGCTATAGAGAGAGCCCACACCTCAGACACATGCTATAGAGAGAGCCCACACCTCAGACACATGCTATAGAGAGAGCCCACACCTCAGACACATGCTATAGAGAGAGCCCACACCTCAGACACATGCTATAGAGAGAGCCCACACCTCAGACACATGCTATAGAGAGAGCCCACACCTCAGACACACGCTATAGAGAGAGCCACACCTCAGACACATGCTATAGAGAGCCCACACCTCAGACACATGCTATAGAGAGAGCCCACACCTCAGACACATGCTATAGAGAGAGCCCACACCTCAGACACATGCTATAGAGAGAGCCCACACCTCAGACACATGCTATAGAGAGAGCCCACACCTCAGACACATGCTATAGAGAGAGCCCACACCTCAGACACATGCTATAGAGAGAGCCCACACCTCAGACACATGCTATAGAGAGAGCCCACACCTCAGACACACGCTATAGAGAGAGCCACACCTCAGACACATGCTATAGAGAGCCCACACCTCAGACACATGCTATAGAGAGAGCCCACACCTCAGACACATGCTATAGAGAGAGCCCACACCTCAGACACATGCTATAGAGAGAGCCCACACCTCTTTTGTGTGATTTTGTTGTCAGCACATGCAACTATGTAAAGAACAAAGTATTAAGAATATTTCATTCATTCGGATCTAGGATGTGTTATTTTAGTGTTGCCTTTATTTTTTGAGCAGTGCATTATATACAATATATCTGGGGGGAAAAATTATATTATATACAATACATCTGGGGGAAAGCATTATATTATATACAATACATCTGCCTGCACCAAGAGCAGAAGACGGGACGCTGTACAAAGATTCCCTGTACAAGAAATATTTCAGCCAATCACATCTCAGAGGTAACTGGAATAAAACCTCCTAATTCCCCCATTTGCTGGAATATTCCATGGATCGCCATTATCACTCCCTTACCTATAGCAGCATTACGTTCCTTAGGGCCCGGCCCTGTATCAGGCTGTATAATCTGGGAGACAGGTGGGGTCGGAGTGGTCATCAACACTGGAAAGTTGAGTTCCTTGACCTAGAAATTTACATTGACCATGACAGAATAGAAACCGCTACATTCCACAAACAAGTAGACGTTAATAGCTACATACTTTCTTCCAGCAATCACCACCCCACTTGGCTCAATAACATTTTACTAGGACAATTCAAACGCCTGAGACGCAACTGAACCCACCGATACAAGTTCAGAGAACAAAGCTCCCACTTAGCCAACCAATTCATAGACAAGGGATACAATAAGACAGTGATTGACCAAGCTCTATCATTAGCCACTAATACAGACAGAAGTAGCCTCCTGCCATATAAGAACAAAGACGAACGCACACCCGACCCACCTCCGGACAAGGTCTACTTTATAACACAATATAACAATGTTGTTAAGCCAAAAAGCTTAACATCTTGCGGAAACATTGGCAGATTCTCAGATAAGATGAGATCCTTTCCAAAAATGTAGGTCCCAAACCAGAAATAATCTACAAAAAAAAGCACCCAACCTGCAGCAACAACTAGTTAGGAATCACATCAAGGACCACAAAATCACCATCTGGTTCAACCCCGAGAGAGGTTTCTTTCATTGTAACGTTGCACAGGCTGCAACCCGGTACCTACAATAGCACAAAACCCACCACATCATTCACGTCCCATGTCACTAGAAGGAATTACAAGATCCACTCTACTATTACGTCACACCAAGTTTGTGATCTACCTGTTATCCTGCCCATGCAATCTGCAGTATATAGGGAGAACGACCAGAACCCTAAAAGAAAGGATAGGTGAGCCTGTACAAAATATACGCGGGGGGGGGGGGGGGCAGCGA
>WWET01002178.1:89492-115074 GCA_011038615.1 Limnodynastes dumerilii
ATGTGTGTATATGAGTGTGTGTGTGTGTATATATGTGTGTGTGTGTGTATATATGTGTGTGTATATGAGTGTGTGTATATATGTGTGTGTGTGTGTGTGTGTGTATATATGAGTGTGTGTGTGTATATGTGTGTGAGTGAGTGTGTATATGAGTATGTGTGTGTGTGTGTATATGAGTGTGAGTGTGTCTATGAGTATGAGTGTATATGAGCGTGTGTGTATATGAGTGTGTGTATGAGTGTCAGTGTGTATATGTGTGTGTATGAGTGTTTATATTAGTGTGTGTGTGTGTGTGTGTGTGATTTCAAAATCTTGTAGGATTCTGAAAGTAAAACTTTCAACTATGACCTAGTGTTATCTAATGTGGAACAATGGCTATAAGTATTTATCTAATCTGGTTTATTCCTTTCCTATAATGCACCATAGTGTCTGATCCACAATGTATGCCACTTGAGCATCTACCATCAATGGCAAAAAATGGTATTGGTGGGATGGTCAAATAGATCTAACATGCTCCATGTAACTGACCATCTAAACAAACCAGCTTTAGTTCATTGGAAACACTTTAGATTGGCTTTAATGCTGAGTACAATGCATATACAGTACATCAAGTTCTAGGGAATCGGCCAGTTTGTTGTAAATATTTGCTGAGTAAGAGCATCTAGGGGGTCTGTTTTTCTCAGTGTTATGGGGTGGGGGTTTTATATTTCTGCATTTGTAGATTTGTTGCATTATGATTATACTTGTATTTGAAATAATTATAGAATAATGTGTAACCGTATACCTATGTAAATGCCTTGCTTCCTGTGAGTGAGAACACAACAGCTGCAGTGAAAGACTTTGTTCTACTTATAGAGGTATATTAGTATATTAAGGCTTATATTTAAGGAGAACTTTTGTCTCCCGCTTCCCAGGTGATACCACTAGGACGCTGGCAGGATTACAGCCTTCTTGAGAGAGTGGGAGAAGATCGCCCAAAACAAGTGTGTATTTATTTATTCTACTTGTCTTCTATAAAGTGTTTTAAGGTATTTTGGGCTTTAAGTCCCCTCCCCTCTTTTCAAGAATCTGCAAACGGATGGTAATTCATATTTTTTTTCTTGGTGGGTTATAGCCACCAGTCTTTCTGTTAACAAATATATTTTGTCCAATTTACTCCTCATTTCAAACTGCCCAAATGCTCTTGGTTTGGGATATTTTCCATTGTAGGTAAATACAAGAATGTAAGTAGCTAACTTTAAGAGTGATAACATCTCAGTATTACATGCATAAAATATTCAGATTCAAGATTCTAGAATATTGTGAATTGTAATCTTTTCCCTTCCTGTTAAATTTGTTTCAACATCTTGCAGTGCATCTTTGGATTTCAATATGTAAGATGTTTGTTTAAATCTCTTTCCTACATCATATCATCTTTAACATCATTAGCCCAGAGCATTTAAAGGCTTCGGCTAGACTCTGCTTCATTAAACCCTAGCCACATTTACACATTCTTTTATTGCAACATTGTTTACCTTCTGATGTTGTCCATATTCCAGCATCAAGAAATCAGTGGATTGCATACATACACAGCAAAATAAAGAATATGCTGTAGATGAAGCTTGTCAAAGTTAGACAGATTAGCCCATGTTATGTAGTTAAGTTAAAAAATCATAGCAATTATATAGTTTTAATTTTATGCCTGGTGTTTTTGTTAAATTGTGTAAGAAAGTCCTGGTAGATATATCTGTTAATAGAGTAAAAACGTTTCAGCACAATATAAAGTGTGTTCACATTTTTGCCTTTCCATTTTTTGTTCTCAAAATAAAAAGCACTTACCTTACAAGCTCAAGCTACTTGGAAAGGATTACATTTCCTTTCCACTTGTGTGGGGTAAGAGTAGTGGTTATTTCTTTTTTTTAAAGTAATCGCTGGATTTTTCAGCTTCCTTTATTCATTTAAATTTATTTTTTTGTTTTGACTTATAATATAGGTCTGATATGGTTTTTATATAAAATTATATTTTAGGCTAATTCATTAAAGCTTCTGTGCTGTAACAGGAATTATAAGGCGTTCAGAGATTTGTTTTTAGGTAGCTAGCACCATTCTTAAGGCTTAGCGTTTCCTGTTTTATTTTGCACTACACTGCAAAACGCGCATACAAGAGGGTTATAGTATACAATAAAAAATTGGATATGATGGCGCCCCCCCCCATTTTCTAAAAGAAGCCACTTGCACACAAAGGTACCACTATTCCTTTACAAAATTTCTAGCACAGTTACATAAGGGCTGGACGCTAATGGTTTAAACTGAATTAAAACGAAATCATTAAATGTTAGTTAACCAAATAACATAACCTGTCTGGTGTAACAAGAGAAACCAGAGATTTATTAGTAGCAGATATGAGAAAAATAAAACTGTTGAAAATGAAGTCAGTTTGGTTCCTAAAAGTTCCAAACCTTTCTTAACAAATTAGGTCCAAATATGGGTAAACTGATGGTTAAATATTATAAGTCTTGAATTCATCAAATTTCACTCCTTAGTTCCATGTTTAAAATCTTTACTCCATTTACTTCCATCTTTTGATAGATAGTTTTCTCCCTAAGGGGGAATCCCTTCACAACTCCAAGTAGTATATTGAATGGTTTATTAATACATAACAAAAGCTAAAAACATATTTAAAGTTTCCATAAAAACACAAAACAATACAACCCTTGAAATAAAATAGCAAAAAAGATCCAGGCCCGTACCTTCAGATGTTTAACAATCTCTATTGGCACAGATAAACTATGGTAAAGGTCTCGAGGAGAAGATCTGCGCCACAGGCTGAAAAGTACAGAGGACTAGACGTTCCTGCACGACCCCTCCGGACTGTGACCTCTTTCACATAATCCGTTTTATTATTTCATATCTGCTACTGTTAAATCTCTGGTTTCTCTTGTTACACCTGAAAGATTTAAAAAGATCAGTGTTATGACACATTGATGTGTGGTTTATATATTTGTGTCATGCAATAGAAGAACTTTGTTCCTTATGTAAAGGGTTCATCATATTTGTCAACTCTTGCTCCTCTTGTGATGACTTTTGGTGGTCTCTCTTTGCAGATGTTCACAGTGCAGCTTACTCTTGGGGACCAGTACTGGGAGGCTGAAGGGACAAGTATTAAAAAAGCTCAGCATGCTGCCGCCACTAAAGCCTTGGAGGGGACAAAATATCCAAAACCTACAGCCCGCCCTTCTCGTGGTGAAGGAAAAAATCCAGGTACAGGTTTACAACCTTTAACGGCATGTAAACATATACTGTTATGTCGCTTTTTCTAGTTTGTCCGTAAATCTTTGTTTTTTTTTAAAGCTTATTGTGTTAATATATAATGTACAATAGCGATGTTAAAATAACAGCACAATATGTATAGCATATTATAAATTTCAAAGCTAAGTAATCTACAAAGCACAATATACACTTAAAGGATATGTGTTAGGTAAGTCATCAGTTTATCATGAACATAGCTGAAAAAAAAAATCTATCTATCCTTTATATAATACCAAAATTATGAAAACAGGATAACCATTAAACTTGATGTGCATAGATTAATCTATCAATATTTGCGTGTCATGAATTGTATTTCACACTCCATGCCATGCGTTAAGCTGCAATGCTTAATGTGCACTCTAGGCTTGAAAGAAGATAAAAGCTTGCTTGTTTAGCTTTTCCTGCAAATAAGAATGCTTCTACTTGTTTCTCTATCTGTGGTAGCATCTCTAGAAAAATAATCCATTCTCAACAAATATAATTAATGGTAAATTAATTTTAAAGATTTCAAATTTAGTTTGTTGTGGTGTTAATGGTAGATGGTTACACCAGAGTTGTTGAACTTAAATTGCATATCCATTATTTAATTTCAAAAACCTGGTGGAATACAGTGCCAAGATTATGAAAATTGTCTGTCTAAATTATGTACGGACCTAACTTTACATGATAACTAACAGGCAAGGTGAAAAGTTGATCCTGCTCAAAAGAGTTTAATCTGAGGCAGGAAATATAGGTTAACCTTTGTAAATTACATAATACCAATTAATTAAATGGTTTAGATCTGGTGCACCACGTTAGGGTCCTATTTGGTACAATCTCTGTTAGACATGTAAACTCTATAAAATGCAGTTAAAAACGTTTCTGTGTATTGATTTCATGACATGGTCTAGCAGGATGAAATGAGTGCATTAAGCAGTATTTAACAGTTTATATTTTGTAATTGCTGGTGTCCGTTATGATTCTCGATGAGGTAATGTTGTGATATTCTCCCTGTCAAATGGTGATAATCCGCTGTTATGGCATGGTAAATTTGGACTGGTTTACATAAGAGCTTCTAGTGGGTTATGTCAATTGTTACCCAAGAAAACTCATATATCTTATTAACGTAGTGTTTACCTTGCAAGAAAAATAGTGGATAATTTCTTAGAAATACAAATTTTTATATAGCTCACTAAAATGTCCCATGAGCTTGTAGAGTTTGGATTAACCTGCTGACTCACTGAAGATATTCTCTCAACTCTCCTTCCAGTAAAGGGGTAGGCCATCTACTTTGGAAATTAGGTTTCGTCAGAAAGGGGAGGAAAAGGGAATTTAAATAAGTTAGTACTGATGGCTTGAGATCAAAGCTTTTATGTGTGCCATAAAAACTATTGTTACAAATTATAGTAGTAGTGTTGGTGGAGAACACCTTTCAGATTGCTACTAAAAACCTGTGTGGTGATTTGAACGGTAGCGGCGTCCTGGTCCCTGGTCTAATAACCAGGGACTTGGACATGGGAAAAAATGTTTTTTCTCGTGTCGGACCCCGGTAGGTGGCAGTGTGAAAGGTGCAGACAAGGGGTTTTTAAGCTGGGTCTCGCCTATTGGACTCTATTGGAAGGATTTGTTGCTATACAACAGTAAAAAAAAAAGTGGCTCCCCGGAAACCACGCGCACCCCTTCTCAATGTCAGGACCGACCCAGGACCCGGAATTTTCCAAGTGTACCCTGCTGTACATAGAAGGGTTTTTTGGCAATAACCCGGGGCGGTGATCTGAAAGTGGTATTAGGGGTGTGTGGTGCATCATGGTCAACCTTTCCCCACATCAACTTTACATCCAAGTATGGGGAAGGTAGGCAACAGTATAGTATATCAGGTATTTGCTCTATGTTGCATTGTATAGAGCAGTGTTTCTCAACCTCGGTCCTCAGGGACCTCTAACAGTGCATGTTTTCCAGGTGTCACTGCTGGAGCACAGGTGTGTTCATTACTAACTGTCACATTTTAAAAGCTCCACAGGTGCTGCTCAAAATATCACTTGTGATTCTTTAAGGACCGAGGTTGAGAAACACTGTTATAGAGGGTGGGAAAAAATGTATGCAGTGTTGGAGAAACAATTCCCCTTCTAGTACTAGAAAAGTACATTCCTGAATTTACTACACTATTGAAAATATCTTGAAGTTAAGGCTACTAATTAAAATGATTGACCGCAATTACTAAGTAATTTACAACATCATACAGCTATATTAAATCAAGAGAGGGAGGTAGTTTAGAATCAGTGAAGGTTGATAGAAAAAGAAATAAGAGACTCCCCAAAGTTCCTGAAGTTTCCATAGAGCATGCAGCAGTGCTGGTAGTAGATCTAAGAAGATTCCGTGTATAGTCTGAACTTGTGGCCTATCCAATGAATATCATCCGAATAGTAACTTGTTTGTATGTCAAAAATGCGTGACCTATTATGCGATAAAAATTGGTCTAATGCTGAGGCTCACAGCAGTAGTAGAGAGCAAATCTTAGCTGAAGGGTTACCTGTTGGTCCAGATGTGGCTCTGTGATTAACCTCTGGTGTAGCAGGTGTTCACTGAATCTCCATGTACATATGAATCTCCATATGGAAATATCTTGTTAGAGTTTTGCTGCAGTGAATCTGAATGTGTAGTATTTGGTGCAGGATCTCCGGTAAGCTGCGAGAGACTGGTTCCGTATGCTGGATTTCGGGTATATATTAGGCACTCTGAGGCACAAAACTTGTGTGTGTGTGTATGTGTATATATAGCATATTAAGCAGTATTAAAATGTGGCCATGCTAGATGTGCGGCCCACTGGAAAGCCTGTAAGTGTTTTAAAGAGCTCCGTTGCATCTGGAATAACTCTGAACAGATTGCATTCCTTGCTGTGTTTTGGCAAAATGATTTATTGTAACTCTGGTAAGCTACCATCTGTAATGTCTGCTTTTAGTCCTTTGCATTGTATGGTTTATAATGTATCCAAGCAATTTGCATAATAAGGTTAAGTGTCTATAAGGCAGATAATAAGAAAAAGGAAATAAGTACAACCATGTCGTCCAAGCTCTGTCTTGCCTTATTCCCATTTATTAATTTTTTCAAGTAGGTTGCAAATCCTTTTATAGCAATTTCTTACCCAAATACACTCTCAGGAGCTGATCCAAAGTTGGACAATCTTAACAACTACAAATAGAATGAGTTAAAGGTACATATTTTTGAGGGTGTGGCTTAGCCTTGCAGAGGAGCAGCTGGACTGGCCTAAAAACTCCAATAAAAGTGGGAACCCAGGATTCCTGCTTCTCTGGGTGGCTCCCTATACCTGCACTCACCCTCCTCCAGACTCTGACCGCGTTGTGCAGAAGGCTCCCGAACACTGAAGCCACCGGGAGCCAGACTTCTCCACGTGGTCTGCCCAGGAGGCTCTCCGGCTGTCAGAACCCCGCTCTTTTCGACAGAAGCCTTCACTTACTGTGTGGCTGCCTCGAAGGTCTACGCCTGCATCCTGTAAAAAGCCTCCCAGCTAACCTCCGGACTACCATTTTGAGGGGTACCTGTGTCTCGCTGATGCAGACTGGCGCCAGGACATAGTGGAGAAGTGAAAGTGTGGCCCAGTATCCAGAGGGGCCCTTTGCCAAGCCACTGACAGCTGCCAAGGCTACCTATGCCCTCTCTGGATCCTAGGTCCTAAGTTTGGCTGCCCCATAAGTACCAAAGAGCTTTAAGTGCCACAGCCCTAGCGGTGACTTCTACTAATCTCCTAATGTCTATACCACTGCACTTTCTATTTGTTGGCTGATATATACTCCTCTTATCCTGCTCTGGAGAGAACTGCCTTAGTAAGCCAGCCTGTGTATATAAGGAGCCATTGTGTAAATCATCCTGCTAACACTACAGAACACCATGTCTGCATGCCATTTGTCTCCCTTGATGCCTGGCGTTTTGTTATACTTCTCAGAATGCGACACTGCAATGGGGGTTGGCATTTACAGTTTCTTGTGCTTTACATACTTGCAAGCCTATCTACTGATCTCGGACTGTTGCTGCCTGCTGCTAGCACTCTGCTCACTTGCAGATTACAGGGCTCATAACTACTTCTACACTCAGCTGATAAATTAAGATAAGAGGGTCCCACAAAGTGATTACTGTCTCCTACCACTGCTCTTGCCTTTTTCTTCCAAACCTACTGCTAATCCCATAAGGATGTACCACTACTGGCATATAAAGGAGGAGGAAAGTCTGTATATGTTTATCTGTTTTATGTCACATTTCAAATCTTGGGTGGACCTATCATGTTTCCTGATTTGCACTGCACTGCAACTTGAACCTGCTTCTATTTTACTCCTTAGACTTAGTTTTCCTACATACGCTTCTTGTGATATGCCGAGAAGTGGCAAACACCACCACAAGGGCATCCCCTATTATTATTCTAATAAAGCAACACTATCCTCAAGAGCTAACAGAGAGGATTCTTCTCAAAGCCCTGATTATTCTTAATATGATATATGGGAAAAATCAGCGCTGAAAAGATCTCTCTCTCTCTCTCTCTCTCTCTCTCTCCCTCTCCCTCTCCCTCTCCAATAATTACAGATAGTCATATATTAATGAAAAAAATCAGATCACTATTCTGAAAAGCAAAAGAACCCCCTAAAAGAGGGAAAACAATAGTTCTCTCTGGTTCATGAGGAGTTAAAAATGTATTTAAGACACTGCTGAAATGACCAAACATCAAAATACTGAAAATGTTACATTCTTTATTTAAATATACTGTTTTTAAAAACAATCTCTGCAACAATTGTATTGTGAATATAAATGTAAGACTATTGTAAACCGTTATTTCAATCTTTTTCTGCTTCTTACGTAATATACAACAACGGAGGATAATGAGATAATTATGCAGCACCTGTGGAATGAACATTTAAGAAACCAGGACAGGTGCACTTGCCACTTGCTCTCTGAAGAAACCTTTTGAAGGAGAAACGCGTAAGAGCTACCTGCCACAGCTCCGCTTTTATTCACCTACTATTGGCACACTCATCTTCCGAACTACTGGCACCAGCACTTTTGATACGGTGATTACAGCCACACTGGTACGCAGCATAACAACCGCCAAGCACATCTTATCCGGAGAGACACTGTACGCTAAGCTGCTACAATAGAGGCACGGCTCCCAGCTATACAACGTCTATGCGCTGCACTTCTGGCTCACAAGTACACCGGAGCGACTGAAGCGGCACAGCCTCTAGGTACATAGCCTCCAGACGCTGACCCTACTGGATGCAATTACAGCAGTGGAACTTATCAGATCGATACTAAGACGGAGGTGGTAAATATTCCCTGGCACAGCCAGTTTACCCTCATTTTGCACTATCCATAACATTGTGTTGACGATTTTTATTTTTCCTATCTCCGTCTGGATTGTTATATTGTGCCTAATTAGCAACCTGTTTTGCCTATTCCGTGACTTTAATTACTCAGCATGTTGCCCTAAACAAGTCTAAGTGTCTTACAATTATTGGGATCCAAACAACATCTGATCCATCACTCTCTCCACTTATTCATCTATGCATGCTTTTGCCAATAATATATAGGACTTTTAATGACGCATATTGCCTATTATTCATTGATATATTTATATTTAGGTGTTTTTTGATCAATACGGAGCTTACTATTGAATATCTACTGTGGCTATTATATATATTTATATTATTTTTACTGTTTCTGTTTTTTTTGTATTTTTATCCTGCCAAATCATTTTATATGATCAGTGGTTTTTAAGAATTCAAGTTTATTTAATAAATTGTTCTATTTCACAATCCCCTAGCGCTCTTTTCTATTCTGATTCTTAATATGAGAAAGAAGATTCTTCCTCAGTTACCAGGAGCGACTTTAGTTCCTTACTTAAAGAATTTAAACACCTTCGTGCATCAATCCACTCTGAGGTCCAATCTCTTCTATAGGAACACGCACGATGTACCTGGTCTGGAAGGTAGAGGATGTTGTCACGTTCCAGACAAATACAGCGGATAATAGCCTTGTAAATTTTCCATTAATTTTATAAAAAGTATGTTAGACTTGAATTTGTTATATTAGAAATCATCATAGAATTTACTTTTAAGTTATTGTGTTGAAATGTTTTTGTTTGTTCGTTCTTTGTTCTATGTTTCAAAATACTCCACTTAGTTTGCCCCCTCCATCTTGACCTTGGAGCCCAAATATCTTGAAAGAACTTACCTGAGATGACTCCAAATGGTTTAGGTTTGCAACAGGTTTAGCACTTAAGGTGCAATGCACCCACCCAGCCCAGATCCCCAACTGGCCCCTCCCTGCAACATTTTTCCAGCTGCCTTAAATTGTTAAGTAGGTTCGCCCATGCCTACTGTCTCAGTCCTCCAGCTTCCCACATCTCTCCTGATGTGCCAACCACCCACCCACACCCCTCAAGCTTTTGTCTTGCTGCTGGTCCCTGTATTCCCTACGAGGCCTCCTTCCTCCACCAGTGTCTGTAACCAGTTGACTACTGGGCTAACGTTTTTGGCCTTGCCCTGGGCGTCGCTTGTCCTGCCCCTACATATTAAAATGCTGTAGCTGTTCCTCTTGGGCTTGCCCATACTCATTGTACCACCATGACCCCATAAATTCTTTCTTTGAATGTTAAGGTCCTCAACACCCCTCAGAAGAGATCAAAACTATTCCCCTCTCTGAAGTCACTACAGGGGGAATTTGTCTTCCTTCAGGAGAAGCACTTTGTTCATGGCCTCCATTCAGCTCTCCAATCCCATTATTTCCTGATGACTTTTGTGATGTTAGAGGTAAAAAAAAAACACGTTGGGTGGCAACGTTGCTGGCCAGACACCTTACTTTTGAACTGTTCAAATCCCATGTAGATGGAGAAGGCAGATACCTTGTACTGATTAATAAGCTTAATAATTTAGTCTGCACACTGGTAAATGTGTACTCTCCCAATTTCCATCAGGATCGTTCTTTTCGAAAAACTGGGTTTCTTTCTAACCACAGTAACACAAGGGGAATTGATCATGGCAGATGACTTTGATGCTACCCCCTCTCCTACACTAGATCAGGGTTTCCCGCATACAGGGATATACAGGCAATTAAGTACTTTTTGAAACTGTACCACTTCTATGATTCATGTTTGTAATAGATCCGCTATTCCAGGACTTTACCTTTTTATTCCTCAGTGTATAACACCTACTCTAGGATTTATATGATCCGACTTCAACACCCTTACCGATTAAATTAACTATTTTTATCTAAATGATACCCAAGACACTTTGGAAAGCCCATAAGGCAGTAATATGGGGGCATCTTATTGCTAAGGCTTCTATCGCTTAGAGAGACAGACTGGCTAAGATCTCTACGCTAAAGAAGTGTGGACCTTTTAGCGCTTTCTAAACACATCTGCCACTAATGCCACAGAGTCCACTTGTTTTAAAATGTCTAAGCCAGGGGTGGCCAAGTTCGGGCCTCGTGAGCTACCAACGGTTCATGTTTTCCAGGTCTCCTCAGATAGTCAGAGGTGAGATAATCACTACCAACTGTAGATTTTTTTGAATGTGTCAGTTAGTAATGAACACACCTGTGCTCCAGCAAGGAGACCTGGAAGACATGGACCGTTGGTAGCTCACGAGGCCCGAGCTTGGCCACCCATGGTCTAAGCTAACAGTAGACCTACAGTGGCTGGAGTCCCAGCATAAAGCCCACCCCTCGGATGCTTAATGAGCTCACCGCAATTAAAGGTGAATTGAACCAACTACTGGCCTGCCAGGCTGCAAATAAGCTTAAGTGGCTTAACCAAAAAAATCTTCAAGAAAGGGGACAAAGCGGATTCTCTTGGCTTCGAAGCTGCGGTCTGAGATGTCCACTCAGAATATATTGGCAGTAAAAACCCTAAATTAGTCAGTGACCTATAACCCCAAACTAATCAAAGCTCAGTTCCGAAAATATTTTTTAGACCTATAATAATCTCCCGAATCCTAATTTATCCTACTCACTTGACCATCAGAAGATGCTTATTAATGATTTCCGCTTACGTGCTAATTTGCCCCGTCTAAAACAGGATACAGCGGCCAGACTTTCCTCGGACATCACACTTGAGGAGATTAAGTAGACCATCAATTAGCAAAAGTCTAGGAAGGCTCCGCGACCGGATGGATTCTTGGCTGCTTATTACAAAATATTGTGCAGTGTTCTATCACCACAGCTTCTTAATGTTTTCAACTATACTTTTCAGGGGGATGCATGGCACCAGTCATCTTTAGAAGCAAGAATAGTTGTTATACCTAAAAAAAAAAAAAAAAAAAAAAAAAAAAAAAAAAAAAAAAAAAAAAGTGGGTAAAGATCCCCTCCCCTATTCTAGCTACAGGCCAATTTCCTTACTCAATAATGTCAAACTATTTGCAGAAAATGTAGCTAATAGACTAGCAGAGGTTCTCCCTGAACTGATTCATCATGACCAGGTGGGTTTTATATAAAATAGACAGACTAGGATTAATATGAGGAGGGCCATTGACGTCATTCATGTTGCCATTCTGTGTAGGACTCAGCTGTTTTATCCCTAGATGCAGAGAAAGCAAAGCTTTCAATAGGATTTCTTGGCTGTTTATGTCAGAGGCCCTTCAATACTTTGAGTTTTTAGGGACCTACCTAACGGGTATACTCTTCCTATATACGCATCCTTCGACAAGAGTGATAATCACTGGTGCCCCCTGAAAACCTCTGTCTTTGGTGAATTTGACACAACAGAGATGTCCGCTGTTGCCTTTAATATTCGCCCTGGTAACTGAGCCCCTGGCTGTGATCGTACGCCTACCCCAAATATTCAAGTGGTGAAGTTGGAACATGTGACAGTAAAATCTAATTATTTGGTGATGACTTTATTCTGACCCTGCAGCAGCCAAGAATCATCTTTCACCTCCCCCCTTCCTTTATTTTTCTGGGCTGACATTGAGGCATCACATTTGCATCTAATAGGCTTGTCCTTTCTATGGGGACTCCCTAAGAGATGTGCACTCTCCCTAGCCAAAAGGATACCAACCACGAAATTTGCCTTCACTCTTATGGGACTGATGTAAGGACCTACCTTGATATCCTCTCAGTTCCCCTGTATATCTCCCTAGTATGGGATAACCTGGAATTCCTGGCTGCTTCTTCTTGGGCCTACTCTTAGAAATTTCTCAGTAGAGGAATATGCTATACAAAGCACCTGATAGTGACATGTTCTCTCCTCTTGTTGAGAGGGCTCAGTATCCTGGTCTCTCACATTTTCTTAGAATATCTTCAGCTGCGACATTACCTAGCTCCTCATACCTCTGAAGCAAGACAAACAGATTTTATCCTCCTTTCACTTTAAGCTTGAACACCCCTTTGGGATGGGGGAAGAATTCTCTGTATATAGAATATTGATAGATGCTCTCTTAGATGGAAACTATAAGGGAACAGGTTGCCACTTGTTCTATTTCTACACTTACTAAAGAGGACATGTATAAGGGTCTACATTAGATGGTACTACACCCTGGACAGACTGGCCCAAATGTACACTGATGTGCTGGAGAGGATGTGGACGAAGAGGTACATTTTTACACATACAATGGACATGCCCTAAAATCTTAACTTTCTGGGACAGTGGTATCTCTCATATCGTCCCTCTTGTTGATCCCAATTAGCAAGGTCCCCTGGGTATTTTTGCTATGTTAACCCCAGAGAGGACCTGGACAAGTCACTTCAAAAAATTAATTAGCCATGTACTGGTGGCTGGATGCTGGAAAAAGCCCTCATCGATGGCTGCTCTATGTAAGTCGGTACACTGGTACATGGGCACGTGGCTCACATGGAACTAATTACTCACCAGCATGAGAAGTTTTTTGATTATCTGGTCACATTGGCTAATACAACAACAGCAACTGCAAAGCACAATAAGGTAATAACCTTAAGGAGTGTGGGTCCTCGCAAAGAAAGGCCCTGTTTTGAAAGGGTCGTTCTCTCTCAGCCACTTCGGTTGCTAATGCCTTGATGAGGCAACGATACCCGGAACATGGTGCTCTGAAAGGTAAGCCTAAAACTACCCCAACCCTTCCCCTAATTCTAACCCTAACCATCCCTTCCATTACCCTAACCCTAACCCTCCCTTCTCCCTAGCCTGACCTTAATATGCCCTTCTCTATAGCCTAACTCCCCACAGCCTGACCCTAACCTGACCCTAACCCTCCCTTCCCTAACACTAAGAGTCCCCGCAGAGGTTACTTACTTCTCCGGAGCTGTCAGCTGCCTGTCCGGTGAGTGTGTGAAAATGAATGGGTGAGTATGCCGGTAGGTGTGTATGCCGGCTGTGTCTATTTCTGAAAGCAGCCCATTGTAGCGGGGACTAAACCGAACTTAATTACCCTCTCCGTTCTCATGTCTGCCTCTACCACGTAGAGGTTAGGACTCTCTCAATATTTCTGTGTTTGAGATTATTGAATTTATGTATTTCGGTTATAGATATTTTATCTAGCTCTCAAATCTAGTGAAGGGGGAATAAAAGAGGAAAGGCACAATTCTTCATTTTTCTCCCTTACAAATGCTTATTGTTCACGTCATGGAAGTACATTCCATTCTTTTTATTTATTTTTTTTTCTCTTGTATGACAATTGTACTACTTGTGTTTGTACTTTAATTTTGCTACTTAATAAAACTGAGTTAAAAAAACTACATGTTTTTGTAGTTCATTTCAAAATTAGAATTAAAAGAAAGTGTTCTGCATTTGTGTGCAATAAACAAAATCAGCCAGTATTTGCACAACATGCATAACATTTTTATTAATTTACACCACTCACATTGCAATATATTTTTCCAGCTGCAGATTTGCACCTTTTGGTACAAATACTCCTAGATCTGAATCAGCCTTTCAATGCTTGATACTTTCAGTTCACCTATACTTATTATAACACCCAGTAAAAGTTTCCTTTGTTAATGACTTGCAATGTAATATTTGGTGCTGAGCCAACAAATGTATTTTTTTTTATTTTTTTTTTATTGAAGAGTTTATGGGCTGTTTATTTTGAATTTTAAACTCATACAGAATACCCCCTTTTATACATTTTACTAAGAAACCGAATAAGCAAGGACTTAAAAAAAGATAAAAGACAGGTACTTATATAATCAAGTAATGGATGTTAAAGACATTAGCAAATCAAAAGAAGAGAATTTATGTATATTACTCCTTTTTTTGTATGTCATTGGTTAATGATATTGTTATATATATGTGATGTGCTATGTATAAAAAAAAAAATAAGGTTATGGATATTTTGCAGAAGTCATTTCCCCCTTTCGGAGAGGTATCTTTGTATCATGTAAATATTTCTTTGATAGTTTTGTGGTGGAGACTTTTACACTTTGTTTAACATTATTTCTGCATTTCAGACAGTATAACCCCTACAGTTGAACTTAATGCACTATGTATGAAGCTGGGCAGAAAACCTATCTATAAACCCCTGGATCCATATACAGGCATACGATCCTCTTATAATTACCACATGCGACCCGGCAGCTATCCTCCACGGTACGTCTTACAGACTTGAAGAAAGTGTTACGACATGCAATTACTGTAGCTATCTGTATAGTTAACTACTACACTTTGTGTGTATGTGTGAGAGATAATTGGTTTAATTTTTAAATGACTGTCATTTTTTCCCATTATTACCGCAGGTACTTTTATCCATTTCCAGTCACGCCCATCCTATACCAAGTCGAGCTGTCTATAGGTGGACAACAATTTCATGGGAAAGGTCGGACACGACAGGCAGCAAAGCACGATGCTGCTGCCAAAGCCCTAAAGACATTACAGCACGAGCCCCTCCCAAATAAACATGAGGTAGTGTTGATTTCAAGATGTGATTTGGTTTTGCAGACCTGCAGAAATGGTGTATATCAAACAATGGTAGTTTATGTAAAATTGTTAGTGATCCTGTAGCTAGCAAATCAGGCCTTGCTTCCATGTTTCTTTTTATATTGCTGTATTGTTTTAATTTTATATTATACATAGTATATAATTGTGTGTGTTTTTATAAGCGGTATCTTATGAAGAAATCCGATACCACCAGTGGGTTTATAGTGAAAAATTTGTAAGAAAAGTATACTTTTTTAATAGGTAAATGGAAATTCAGAGGAAGAGAACCTGAATAAATCAGAAATAAGCCAAGTGTTTGAAATTGCACTGAAAAGGAACTTGCCTGTGAACTTTGAGGTGAGGCCAACTGTCACTGAAATGCTAATAGAAAGGTTACCTTGAGTCTGGTGCACACTTCTAAATGCCAATAACTCCTATAGCAGACAGACTTGATGTATTGTATGTTCCCCAAATGTCTCTTCTCTTTGTGCTTATAAAAATAATTGTCTTCAGAAGCTTATGGTTGAATTGCCATCAGGGAAAGTAATTCTGTTCTAGTGCTGTGACAAAAATAGTTAATTTCTTGTGCCCTTAGTACTTAATACTCACTGAGTAATGTTTATCAGCTTTTATTAGTAAATTGTGTGTAAATAGTGTAAATAGATGAAACACTCATTTCTACTTAGCATTTATAGTACTTTTTTTCATATGCAGTTTGGTTCAGACAATATCAATGTATTAATATTGCTAAATGTTGCAATAACTATAAGGTCCCTCTGCCATTGATACGGTAGCGTTGTTCTAAGTCTAGCGCTGCATTACCTACCCAGTGATGGTGAAGACAATTGGTACTCTGGCCTTGTGTCTTCTGCAAGTCACGTAATGTCACCGTTCTGCAAAAAAACAACCTTCCTTAGAGGAGCAAGGAAGGAATAGGGATATGTGACTGGGTGGCTTGTGAAACAGAAGAAACTACCATCAGATCTAGAATGGCAAAAGCATTCAACCCGCTTCATGTGAAGAGGCGATAGAGTTGGGTTGCCTTCCACTGAGCAGTTTATGCACGGAAAATAATGCTGGCATCCAACAACCTATTGCTAGTGGCAGCCAAGCATTTGAACTCTCTTGTGGCAATAACCTTCATGTTAAGAGATTAAATAAATTAGCTGAGAAATCTTTGACTCTGAGATCTTCTACTGTGGTAGTATAACCCGGTACTGCCCGGGCAACTGAGGGTGCTGAATGGCAGGTGCTCAGCATTGTATCATTTCGGGTAAAACCATTGCTCCGGAAAAGTTTGCCAGTTTCTGCTTGTACTAAGGGATTGGTTCTGTAGGAAAGGGGTCTGGTCAACCATTCACCAATGTCTGGTGGATTAAGGCAGTAATACATACATCTATGCAATTTTGTATGTTCTGGAAAAAGACTGCTTATTCTACTACTACTGTGATTTATTTCTTGGGTGGCACTGCATGATGCATCTGCTACACTGCTGTGCAGAGCAGCCATGTTGTCTTCAACGTATGCTTTTACCAACTTCTACTGGTTTCATTGCTTTGTTTAAATATATAATAGTTTTGGATGTGTTGTTCTGTCCAATAAGGGGCATTCCCTCCCTTATGATATCCTAAAGACATCCCTAAGAAATTTTTCTTTTTCTATTGGATGAAAGCGGAAATGTGATTTTTATTTTTATTTTTTAATGTCTTCGTCCATTTGGATCATTAGCTGTTCTTTTTTTTATTTATTTTTTTACACTTGTTTTCCTTATTCTGATCTTGTTTTGTTTTGGATGTTCTTCCTATTGAGGTTCACGGTGAAGGAGTATGTAATAGAAATAAAAAAAATCCCATAACCGATTTTTATTTAACTTTGAATGTAAAACAGAACAGGTTAGAGTCAGTCTGTAGGTCTATCTACTGTCTGTTAATAGAGCTTTATTTATTCTATTTTTCATATCGTTTAAGTTTTCAATTGGGTATAGCCTTGAAATATTTGTCCTTTTTTTGTCCTTTGTTAAATAAAAACCAGCCTGTTCATGTCATCACAATTGTGTAACTGGCTTCAAGAATTGTTGATTGAATTGCCTGTTTGGTGGCATTTCTATGAGTTGTTAATGTTTGGTGGCATTTCTATGAGTTGTTAAATTTTCATTTGATTATTTTTTCAGATAAAAAAATAAATCTTATCCCAGTATTTTTTTTTATTAAAATATAGATTTACACACCAGTCTGTAAAATAGTACAGACTGGATAGTAAACAGGGCATCTAGATGACAAAGCATGTAACAAATTGCACTGTGGTTTTGGTTGGAAATCTTAGTGCTCACTTTGCTGTTTTCATATTTATTTCATTCTATTTTTCTTATTCAAATTCTGCTATTTATCCAAATGATATTGCAGTATGGGTTAGTTGAGGCGCTGTGAGGAGCTGGGCACTTGACAGTTAATAATCTGTGGTAAAGCTCTGCCTCTCTCCAAGCTCTGTTTAACCTCTGTTAGGTCTTTACTGGTAGCTGAATTCAGCTTCCAGTTACATAATTTTTCTTTTGTGCTTTAAGTAGATTTGTATTTAATTTTTCTTGTCTATTTTTCTTTTGGTTTTGCTGGTCGCCATTTAGTGAGATAGGAGATGCAGACATACAGGGAAGGGATGGACAGCATAGTACATAATAAAATACAATATAAATATAAAAATTTCACAAAAAGTGAAGCAGGCACAGAACGCAAGGCAAAATGCGAGGTGTCAAGCTTGGGAGATCAGGGATGGAGCGCAGTGAAAGGGAGCCACCAGGTGGGGATGGGATAAAAGGGTAGCAGAGGGGGACAAGAGGGTATGAAGTGAGGGGGGAGTGGTGGAAGAGGGAAACAACACTAGGATATAGGAGGGCTCTGCTTACATGAGCTAACACACTACGGGCCAGATTCAGTTAGCCTCGCAGATGCATATTTTGTGGTGCTAAAAAAAAAAAGAGGTGCACATAAAAATTGGGTACAGTAATAGACTGGAAAATGCGAAGTGCGAACATTTTCCTGTCTATTGCCGCACGTATTCTTAATTGAATCTGGCCCTAGGTTGGAGGGATGAACTTACAGAAGACATAAGGAGGGGGAAGGAAGTGGACTGCTGGTATGAGCGGAGGAGAGGGGGAAGGAGAAGAAGGGCTAGATGTAGAATGCAGTGAGGATGTTAAGTTCCTAGTCTACCTCTGAAATGCCAGATTCCAAGTCCAACCCCTTTTTTTAAATGGTTATATCGTTTTGCCATCTTGAGTTGGCAGACAGTGTAGGTGGCATTCCTCAGTTCCTTGGTCAGTGCAAATACTGTGAGCTGGGGCACCAGAACAGGCAACATAACTAAGAGGCTGTCATTGGATTGATAAGGCAATTGTTTTCCTGGGAGGAGGAATAACCCCCTCTACAGTTAATAGTTTTGTCCTTCTTGGTGTTACCTACAGCAGGCTTAAACCACCAAAAATATTCATACTCTCACAGGAGTCTGAATGAACAGAGTTGTGTTTGTGCTGTACACTATATGCTTCCCAACATTTTTAGCTAATTTCTGAGGTATTCTCCTTCTTGGAATTCTACTCAGGATTCAGTTAATCTTAACATTCGACCAGGTTATGTTAATTTAGCCACTCACTTTCAAGCTTTCCTATATGTACCGTTCTCATTTATTTAGTGGTATAGTGTTCAGTTTGCTTAAAAAATTTTCAGTTTCCTCACAAAATGAGATGTTGTGCCTTTCTCTGACAGCCTTTCCTGTTGTATACATCATCTCCGATTTCCACATAATGGACTGGAACCAGACCCCCGTATGTTTTCCGTATGTGTAGTGGTCTTAAAAGTCTGCACAGAATAGGGGAGTGAACTCCCCGTCACTCCCATCTGTCGGGTGGAGCTTAGGGCAGCATAGAACAGTGGGCCTTGCGGAAGTGGTAAAGCTGTATAATTTACATGCCCTGCCCCACCTCCTTCCTTCTCTGTTGGGGCAAGGGGAGGATCCACCCTGTTGTACAGATATCCAGTTACATGCAATGCAGTTCTGTACGATAGGTGATACCTGCATAAATCTCACACAACCTTTGATGGGTTTATGCGCCCTTCCCTTAGGCACCCTGTTTAAGTAGGCTGTTCTATATGTAGATCTGCATCCGTTCCAATTTCTGGAAAGGCTTGAGTGCCAATCTAAACCTGGTGTAGGACAAGGATGTCCTGTTCTCCGCTTGCGAGTCTAGGCTCCTTGAACCTTGTCATTTGGAGCCTGTTGCTCCTTCCATGGTGGAATTAGATTGGGCCTGCATCATTGACTAGCGGTGGGGGATCTCTTTCATGTAATGACTTCGAGTGGTGTGTACCAAATCCCCAAGATTATAGCACAGGCTACAGGAGGCAAGGACACCTTACTTCCAATGAATCCCCAAAAATCTAGATGCCGCTCAGTCAGTGGCTCTAGATTATTCTCTTTCCGGCCAACATTCAGAACGAAGGCGAGATCTTCCACGAGTCAGACGACCCAGCAGAAACAGTCCAATGGGAATTTTTAATAAGCACCTCCAGCCATGGAGACCAAAGCATCAGGCTCTCAGCTGACAGAGTACCTGATGTTCTTCCATGGGTACTGCCTTTGGGAGCTTTTGTGCTTTATTTAAAAATGGAGAGACAATCCTAACAGACTTTGTTGGACCAGGAGGTGTCTCATAGTGGGAAGATTGGTTTTACTGAAACCTCTTTTTGATTTAAAAAATAAATAAATAAAGTCCTTTAATTCCAGGTTTTGAGTGCCCAGATTCAAGATGAATATTTGGAGTCAGTAGACATCCAAGACGTATACCTACAGGTTTCCATACAAGAAAGGTTCCAGGTTTTTTCGGTTTGCCCCTTTTTTCAGTTCTGAGTCCTCCCGTTAGGCCTGGCATACACAAAGAATTCATGTGGAGTAGGAATCAGGATCAAAGCTAAACCCTTCACCAGGTTCCGAACTGGGGGCAGCACGTGGCTTAGTGAGCAGAAATTGTGCCTCACAGCGCTGAGGTCATGAGTTTGATTCCCGGACTAGGCCTTAGCTTTTTGGAGTTTGTATGTTCTCTCCGTGTCTGTATGGGTTTCCTCTGGGTGCTCTGTTTTCCTCCCACATGCCAAAAAACATGGCTGCTGACTAAGTTAACCTGTGTGTGTGTATGTATGTATATAAGTATGTGTTAGGGACCTTAGTATGTCCAATAGGGGCATGATCTGATGTTCTTTGTAAAGCGATGTTGACAGTTTGTGGTGCTATATAAATAAGCAATAATAATAATCGTATCCCAGGAAAACTTGAGTTCTCAAAGGGTTCCTCTTTCCCACTTCGCTGAGATGGCAGCTGTGTGGTCATTCCTTTGCAGTGAAGGATTGGGTTGATGTGATGCCAGATGTCGCCCTCCATCTGTGGCTTCTGGACATTTGATCTCTGGCCGGGTAATGTCTGTCTGTCTGTCAACTTGCTCAAACTTAGACCAGTTCACAGTGGTCTAGTGTTAGCTCAGGAGTGGCTGATGGGTCATCCTTTGCATCTAAACAGATAATGCCACAGAAGTCACATACATCAGGCATCAGGGCGTTACAAAAAGCGGTAAGATTTACAGTTTTGGAAGACCTCTTCCAGTGGGCAGAAAGATTTTTCCGCCTATCACCGCTGTATAGGCGGTCCATTTTACCAGGGTAGTACCTCTCCACCCAGAGATTTTCAAGCAACTGACTCATAAATGGGGCTATCTGGATCTAGAACTTATGGGATCCTGCCACTATCACAAAGTGCCTTGGTTCTGTTCCAGATTGAGGGACCCTCTAGCATATATCTAGTAGTGATAGAAGTCTGGTGGTTCAACATGCCAGCATATGCCTCCTTCCCCCTTTCAAGGTTTCCAAGGTTTCTGAAAATGGTAAAATAATAGGGAGCGATTGGATTGGAGACTTTCTCTGTGTTGCAGTCTCCTCTCGAAGGGTCTCTTCCTTAGACCTTCCACACTTTATTGGCATGGCTCTTAAATCCAAATGCAAGGGACTTGTCTGAGCCGTTTATTTACACCAAGCTCAAAACCCATAAGCTGGTGTCCACTGTGATGTACGCTCCCATACATCAGGTGGTGCAAGAAGAAGGGTTTCCATTCTTTTTTTGTTCAGTCTTTCTAGATTTTTTGAGTTTCATCAAGACAGTCTCAACTCGGGCCTTTGGTTGGGGTTCCTTTAATGTTTTAAGGTTTTAGCTCTCTGTATACTTTCAACAGAAATTGCGTATTCACCTTAAGGTTCAAACCTTTTTACATGGTGTTCTTCACATTTAGCATCCTTTTTGTTCATTCCGTAGCTTCCTGGGATCTTAATTTGGTTCTGTTGACTTTCCAGCCTCCTCCATTTGAGCCTTTTGGAGTCTGTAAAACTTAATTTCTATCCTGGAAGGTAGGTTTTCATTTGTGTTGGAGCGAAGTACATTATTATGTAGATGTGCTTTTCTCATTCTACACCAGGATAGAGCGTTTATTTGTATAGTTCCTTCTTTTCAACATAAAGTTGGGGTCTTTCCGAGGGAGCTAGGATAGTCTTCACACCTTGGATGTGGTTAGGGCCCTGCATATCTATAATGACCGAACAACCCAGATTAGGAAATCTGACTCCTTGTTGGTTCTTTAGGATGCCTATAACCTGGGCTGGCTTGCCGATGATAAAGGCTGTTCCATCGGGTCTCAGTCCATTCTACCAGGGAGCCAAGTAGGTTTGACTCTCTCTTCAACAGCTATGTCAGACAGCTACCTGGTCCAACATTCACACCTTTCCAAAACTCAATACATTTTAGGTATTCATTTCCAGAGATGTATCATGGTAGGATAGTTCTCCATTTGTGGGCCATTAAGCGTTCCCACTCTTATGGCCACTTTGATATCCCATAATTCAGTGTCCCCCAGATGGATTGAAGAGAAAATTAGATTTTTTTTGGTACTGCTAAATACTTTTCTTGACATTAATTGTGAAGTACCCAGCTCCATAGCACCTCAACTAAAATATACTGCAGTGTTCCCTGGTGAAAAGGATTTATTGATGAGTAACAATAAATTTCATTTTTTTTTATTACTCAAACATAAACATTTAGTTTATTTAAATTTCCTTATAAAGTACAGCATAAGTGTGCTGAGAATTAACACACTTCTGTGACAGCAGTACAGGTTTTTTTTTTATTTATGCTGCTGTCTTAAATAGCGCTATTGTCTTCATTGATTTGACACTGTTTCCATAAATGCCTTTATGAATATGGAGGCAACTTTGTATCCATGGCATCTTTAGTAATAACATTACAGCTATTGTTATGGCCACCATGCTCTTATTTGCAAATACCTACAATACTTTCAGGGGTTCTCAACCCCGTCCTCGAGTACCACCAACGGTCCATGTTTTGTAAGTCTCCCTGCAAAACCTGTGGAGCTTTCAAAATGTAACTGTCAGTTATGAGCACAGCTCCAGCAAGAAGATTTTAAAAACTCAGACCGTTAGTGATACTTGAGGACAGGGTTGAGAACCCCTGTGCTATACAAATATCTGGTTATATAAAAGCAGAAAAATGCAACAATTGCTATGGGTGCCATATATCTGAGCCATTGCAGCAAGATATGTTGAATAATGTCATAAACAGGTCTGAACATTGTCTACTAAAAGAACAGTTATATGAAAAAACCAGTAGATATAGATTTTAACATTGCTTCTTACTCCTTTTTTTTGCCAGGGCCCAATTGTTTTCAGCGATTCCTCTGTGACATGCGGGTCAGTTAATATACTTCCTCAATATGGCTTTCCTGGCTTCCACAGAGGGCAGTGTTGTATTAGGAGTAATAACATAATAAATAACATGATAAGGTTAAACCCACACTTCATGAACCTCCTCATGAATAGGTTACAATTGGAGAGGATAGAGTTAATGCCAGACAGTAACTGGCACAAATGGTATCAGGGCGTTACATGTGTGTTATGTTACACTTTCCCACATACTATTTCAATCTGTTATAAATCAGAAAAAAACCACCCTTAGGTGAGTTACTGTGAAAAAGGCATGATTACTATGGTAAATTGTGCGTTAATAATAATGATGGTGTGTCATCAAATCTTTCCAGCTTACACCATAGAAAACATGGTTTCAAGATTGGATCATACATAATAAAAGTAGTAACAGTACAAAAAGTTTGAGCAATGAAAAAAGGACAGAAGCAGCTTATTGCTGAATAGCTTTTGTTTCTTTGCCCTTTATTGCTGCTAATTAATCATAACACCTTCAACTTTTCAATATTTGTAAATGTCATGCTTGCACCAGGTTACCAAGGAATCTGGGCCTCCACACATGAAGAACTTTGTAACTAAAGTGTCTGTTGGAGAGTTTGTGGGAGAAGGAGAAGGGAAGAGTAAAAAGGTATCAAAGAAAAATGCTGCAATTGCCGTACTTGAGGAGCTAAAAAAACTGCCACCTTTACCAACTGTTGAGAAAATGAAACCACGCATCAAAAAGAAAACAAAATCTATTGTAAAGGTAATGTCTAATGTAAATTTCACTTAGTCTGAAAAAGTTGTGTGCGCTGATATTAGATATGCAATGCTTACCTCTCACTGATCCCCATCTCTAGCTTCCGACTAGCCCTGAGTATGGGCAAGGAATGAATCCCATCAGTAGACTGGCTCAGATACAACAAGCTAAAAAAGACAAGGAGCCAGAGTACATTCTGATCACAGAAAGGGGTTTACCACGGCGCAGAGAGTTTGTTATGCAGGTGGGCATTTAGCTGATTGTTCTTTAATTTGAAACAGAGTCCTTATCTTCCACACTTGTAAAATATAGATTATAAGCTAACCTCTTTCACGCAGGTGAAGGTCGGAAACCTAAATGCAGAGGGAATGGGCACCAATAAGAAAGTCGCCAAACGAAATGCTGCTGAAAATATGTTGGAACTTTTAGGTTTTAAAATCCCTCTTCCTCCCCCAAAGCCAGCCCTTAAAACTGAAGAAAAAGTAAGTAAAATGTATGCTATGCTGTGCTATAACAGTATCTGCTGCTGATCCATTAGCTACAGATGTTAAAATACGTTCCCTGAAATAGTTTTTATGGTAGTATATTGATTGGGTCTGATCCAGAATGAGGAGTAATTGCTTAGTCTGGATCAGCCCCATTCAGAGATGACGTTATTCATTTTTTTACGCAGGAAAAATATTGGTTGCTTCTGCTTATTGCTCATTATGAACAGCTTTATTTTTTAACTGATTTAGAGTTGAGTTATATCACCTCTCCACTCATTCTGTTTGTGTATTTTAAATTTGCTTCCCCTACAGTTCCATATAGTTTTACCCAGTTGGAGAGTTGCTTTTTTCTGCTGTTACACCCAGAGTTTTACATTTTGTTCCTAATGTAATATTTCCATGCTGGAAGCCACTGTGATGCACACTAGAAAATGCCGTGGCAGGAGCTGTTTTTAGTTGTCCCATCCATACCTTAAGTATTAAGCTGTTTCTACATATTGCTAGTGTGCAGTGAGTCCACCCAGTTAGAATGTTTTGCGGAGAAACACTTAGTTTTTTTTTTATATATATATAAATGTATTTTAGACCCCTATGAAGAAACCAGGAGATGGAAGGAAAGTGACGTTTTATGAGCCAGGATCTGGAGAGGATACTGTAAATCGTAAGTGTCTTTATAGAGGAAGCAACTGACTGTGATAAAATAATGTAACCTGCAACATGCACCCCTCGTTTCCTTTGACCTATTGACCTAATCCTTTACACATTACTTCAAAACCTTATTATCTTTAGTCACTCCTGCCTTTATACTGCTCCTCTCTTCAAAGCTTCAAACGTGCTTTCCGAATTACATCACAGGTGTCTCACAGCTTTCAAGTCCTCGTCTTTACAATTCCTTCACCGTGATATCCTACTCTTTATGCCGTTTTAATATGAATAGTGACCACACACACACACACACACACACACCCACACACACACCCCAATGCATGTTTCTGAATGAATTTCTTCTTTATAGACTTACTGGATATTTTAGAAATAGAAAGGGTTCATTGAAGGGTGATAAAATGATAAAGGGTATGGAGTCACTGAGCTATGAGGAAAGGCTAGTCAGTTTAGGCATGTTTACTTTAGAAAAGAGGCATCTAAGAGGAGATATGGGACCTGATTCAGAGTTTGAAAATAAGAGAGGAAAGTTACCTCTGGGCAAAACTATGGTCTTTTTCAACCTCATCAACTATGTTACTATGTAACATGCAAGATTAGTTCAGAAATATATATTTGCGGTAGGGCTTTGTTCTCTCATTTTTGTCATATTGCATGATATTTTTTTATTATTTTCTTGTAGACAATAAAGATGATGAGTTCAGGATGCCTTATCACAGCCATCAACAGCTGC
>WWET01002178.1:118239-128389 GCA_011038615.1 Limnodynastes dumerilii
TAATGCAAGACAATGCTAGACCTCATGTGGCTGGAGTGTGTCAGCAGTTCCTGCATGACGAAGGCATTGATGCTATGGACTGGCCCGCCCATTCCCCAGACCTGACTCCAATTGAGCACATCTGGGACATCATGTCTCACTCCATCCACCAACGTTGCTCCACAGACTGTCCAGGAGTTGGTGATGCTTTAGTCCAGGTCTGGGAGGAGATCCCTTTAGGAGACCATCCACCACCTCATCAGGAGCATGCCCAGGCGTTGTAGGGAAGTCATACAGGCACATGGAGGCCACACACACTACTGAGCCTCATTTTGACTTGTTTTAAGGACATTACATCAAAGTTGGTTCAGCCTGTAGTGTGTTTTTCCACTTTAATTTTGAGGGTGATTTTGTTGTCAGCACATTCAACTATGTAAAGAACAAAGTATTAAATAAAAATATTTAATTCATTCAGATCTAGTGTGTGTGTGTGTATATTATATTATATTATATTTGCCAGTACCAGTCTACTTTCTTGGCACTTCAGCAGTAACGGAGCACAACCGGATGTCTCACTGTGAAATGGTTTTAGTTTCCCAGTGCACCAGTCTATATTAATCTATAAGCCACTTTTATACTGTATTCTGGAACATTGGTTGTCTGTTTTACCTGCAAATCAAGTGGAACTTGGGTAAAGAAAAATATGTTCTTTTGCTTTAGAAATTGGCTGCTGCAGGGTTACTTGGTAACACAGTGCTGTGTTTGTGTCATAATGTTTCTGCAGTCTCATTCACAATGTAAACAAGCTAAAATAAAGTACTCTAAAGCTAAATAGCCCACAGATTAGACCATCAAGCAGTTGAAATTGACTTCTAGTTCCTTTAGTGCAATGAGTCAGCAAAATTAGTTTTTGAGTCCTTAGAATTTGGCATCGTTTTGGAGGTCATGGGATAGATAACACAAAACATGCCACAAGTCAAGCGGGAAAGAAGTCTGGATCAGGCCCATGGTTATTAACAAAAGTCCATTTACGCATGCGGCATGCATAAATCTGGCTGTGGGAACGCACTGCACATACTCATAACTCTGATCATAAGTAACTTGTACACAACTCTGTGCGATAGGGTGCGAAAATAAGCGTTGTGGGCGGAGGTAGGCATTTAAAAGGTACAGTACGGGGGGGGGGGGTTAGGCACTTATGTATGACAAGTTATTATATATGCAGAGATACATGAGGAAAAGTTAAGGTAGGGTTCTGATCACATCAGCTAAGTTACGTACGTGTGAGGGGAGTGAGTTATCCATAGTGTGTAACTTAGGTTTTCATGCGTACGATAAACTAACTTAAGTCTGGATCAGGCCCCATGACTGTAGGCACTACTGACTTAATCTTTCTGCAGATTTAGAGACCATGACAAAAGGGAATTGTACTATAATATAACAAACCACCCTGTCTACTATTGGTAAACACCTAAAATGTGTAGCCAAAGCTTCAGCATGTAGCAAGCACACAGAATAACATACAGCCAAGCAGACTACATATCTGACCTGCTATGTGTAAAAAAACACATATCAACGTAATGATTGAGATATGCCAAGGGTGTTTTGTTCTCATAGCCAGAAGCCTGAAATTACCATCCTTGGAGCTCCTTCTATTAGTGCTTAATGCATAATCTGCTGGTCATAGGAGCTATCGGCACTGATTTTATGTTAGAGGTAATGCTAGACACCAGGATAGAAAGACAAATAACTTAAAACGGAGAGGGCAGTGCTTCCCTTTTCAAATTAATGATATTCTCAATATGTATATGAGCGTGTGTTCCAGGATGATTTTTTTTTCTGCTGGGCTGTTAAAAATAGTTACTAGTAGTGTACTCCGATGTAAGACTTTCCCCTCTCAATAGCTTTTGCATATACAACAGGACTTCCTATTGTTTGAGGACATTTTCTAGGTTTATGAAAAATTACTTGAACGTTTGTAGTAATTACTGTATTCTCTTAGACAAAAGTCATAATCATTGATAACACATAATCATCCTTTTGGTATATGCCAATAACAATATGAAGGTAGAACTCTAGATGCATATATGTTTGTTTAATGATCTATGTTATGATATATTTGGTACTGATCCAATGTTACCTTTCTCCAGGTGTATAAAACCAGAGATGGAGAGTGATCCTCTTCTTAAACAGACTAACGCAAACACGTTGGGGCAAACACTGAATAGCACGACCTGAACTCTGTCTCCGATTGGACCTGAAAAGCACCAGGGAAAATCAAACGTTCCCCTTTTATAAAGATGACTTCTCTGAATCTCCACCAGAAACCAGCCTCCACCTGGAGATGTTTCTTGTTTTCCCTCTAGTTCAGATTATGGTTTTTAAAGTTTCATAAAACTTATCTTCGAAACTTTAATATATTTCATTAATTGATCATATCCTTGTGTGGTCATATACAGATATATATGTGTAATTTTTTTTTAAAACTAGTTCTTAATGTTTATTTCAATTCTGTATTGTGCCCTCCTGTTAAAATAATTACAATGATATCTAACAAATAGAAAATGAATTAACCATTGTAGTAATATATTTTTATTTTTTAGGTATTAGACAGTGTTCACGCATTTGAGCGGTTTCTTTTGTGTATGTATAAAATAGTTTACATGAAGTATTTGCAAGGTGCACAGATAATATATCACCGCATTACAGGATATGATCCAATTATTGTACTTAAAATGGTGGTTTTGATTTTCTTTGTGTGCTTTAAATCAATTTATTACATCTCCATGTAGGGCTGAAAAAATGCCTGTTTCTATAAGCTGTGTTGCTTTAGATGTCTTTAATTGTGTGCCATGGCACACGCAGTACATTTTCGCATATTGTCTATTTAAAGCACGATGCGTCGCCAGTTCAGTATCGCTTCAGGTCTTTGTTTATGCCCGGAATTTTTTCTCCCCATGGAATGTAAGTAATAGAAATAAAAAATAAAATACTGAAAAAAAATTAATAAAAATTGAACTGCTTAAAAACTTGTCTTGTTGTATATTTACAATCCCATAGAGCTTGGTCATGCAGAAAGTAATCATCCATGTTTATTGGATTATTGAGACACTATAGTGACCAAGAAGACACTTAAATCTCAAAAACATCTTGAGGAACTATGTTCCTGGTCTTAATTCCTCTTGGGTTAAGCCATACTAATTACAATTTACACTTAATAATGAAACCTTGAAATAGCATAGTGCCCAAAGCTTCTGATCTGTGCGTTGCTGCTGTCCCACTTCAACATTAGGGTGTGAAGCAATATTGAACAGTACAAAAATTTGGTATGACTTGCAGTGCATGAGGGTGGGTGTATCTCGGATTTACTCAACTGCACCACCTACTTGCTGTTGGCTACAAAAAAAGGCTTTAAGACTACAAGAGAATGGGTATGGGTTTATGCATCATAGCCATCTGACTGTGGGAGGAGGGGGGATAATTGAAGCGTTTAGCCATTTCTAAAATCATTACATCTGTAGACATCTGTTACTGTGTACATTTATATTTAAAAAAAAAAAGTGGGTTGTTGCTTTTAAAAGTAAAGTCCTCATCCACCTAAATACCCAGGGCATTCACAAAAATGTTTGACATAAGCTGGTTGTGAACAGAAAACTGTTGCAGCAGAAATCTAGGTCATAGTGCATATCTAAACTTGTCTTAACAGTAACCTTTCTAGTTTCCAATGAAAGACTAGGGATTCAGTGAAGCAGACCTTGCTTATAAGGTCACCTACTACAGTAACATCCAGGCACAACTCATGCTTCAATGAAAAGCTTAAATTTAAGCATGTTATGACAGCCAAGATAAAGTTTCCAATCAAGTTTTAACTTCAGCATTATCTGAAGATGACATTAGTCTTAAGTTTGTCCACATGCAACATCACTTAGGGTAAGACTTGTACAGATACTAAGTCAATGGTTGCTGTGTAACCTATTTAATGTGTACATGGTAAATTTAGCATTTTATATCTAGCAGGAATAAAGTAAGCACATTATATTTAATCCAATCACTAAGTTAATAAAATTTGAGTTTAGGCAATATTTACCAGCATTGCTTATTACACCAGTACAAGTTCCTGCTGCGATGTTAGATTAGAAGACGTGTTTTTGTAAGACTGCACTGACAGTGATTCTGCTAATAAATGTAAGGAGAGGTGCTACCCTGTTTTTAGGCACTAGAGCAGAAGAATACAAAAAGAAAAAAAACTTAGTGCACACTCTAAGAGTTCACACAGCTGCTAGGCAATTAATATAATAAGGCAGAAGGTATGTTGCTTAAAAAATTAAACATTTTGATACAAATTTTTAAAAAAGGCGAAATATTGAAAAATTAAATAATCAGAAAAATCACAATACCAGGGCTACTGAACTGTTATCCCAAAAAATACATTTGGGGTGCATGTGAGTCTCCGGTGCACCGAGGGACTCACCTTTTTTCCAGTGGCTACTTCTATCCAGACATCCATTTAAACCCAGAACAGGGAGGGACAGATACATGTCCGGAAGGATGAAGCAGTCGTGAGACTGTTAGTCTCTCTTCTTTCAGGGTAAGATTTTCTACATTAGCATAGGGGACGTCTTCTCAAGCTCATTTAAAGCTATTTGTATTTTCTGGGATAACAGTTCAGTAGCCCTGGTATTGTGATTTTTCTGATTTAATTTTTCAATATTTCACCTTTTTTAAAAATTTGTATCAATAAAATGTTTAACATACCTTCTGCCTTATTATATTAATTGCCTAGCAGCTGTGTGAACTCTTGGAGAGTGTGCACTAAGTTTTTTTTTCTTTGTATTCTTCTGCGATGTTAGATTACAAAACAGGGACAGCTGAAACTATTTTTTCAGCTGTCCCTAGTTTGGATGTGTAACACTGTAGTGTGTTTTGGTTATGAACAGGTGAGTATGCAAATTGCATACTCATTCGTTTTCAGAAATTAGCACCACTGCTGGACCAGACCACCAGGTGAGTAGCCCTCTCCAGGAACTTAGGCTTAATGGAGTAGGGAAGGCTTACCTTTCAGAGCTCGAGATCAATTACTATGCCTCTTCAAGGCATGAGCAGTCAATTTTCCAGCCAGTTCAAAACTTGTTTTTGTAGTAGGGCCATTTACTACAGTAATCCAAACCCTTTTTACACATACAGCAGATATGATTTAACTGACCAGAACTTCAGTATTTACTGAAGGCTGCAGACCTTTTGGACCCAAGTCATTCTGTGCAGCGGTAGTTTACTGCCCTCCCCTCCACATCAAACAAAGTACTTTTAAAATGTTTATTATACATAAAAATAAATTAAGATTTTACAATCAGTTTAGAAAGTCAAAAACTTAGCACAACATTGTAAAGATAAAGGGCAAGTCTCTTCAGCATGGATCATTTTTTATTAAAGCTCAACACATCCAGCATATATCTTCACCAAAATAGTCACTCATCATGGATCCTAAAAAAATAAACACAATGTTAGTTAGGATTTTTTGCATAATGACATTCCAATCCGTATTCTAACTCCCCATTATGCATGGCCAAGATTAGCCACCCATATGAGGAAATGGCAAATATTGCTTGTTTGTGTATCAGACTAAATTGGCTTAAATGTTTTAGCAGTCAACACTGTCGATCTGCTGGGGAAAAAAGATTAGTCATCATGTACACCAGATCACTAGCAGTACTGCATGTTTAGGTCATGTTACACACTCCCTGACTTACCATGTGTTCCTTGGTGACTGCTCTTTTTTGTTGTTGGCATATAGAGGCTGGTTGCATCCTGTGAACTGTTTCCTACAAATGACACATACTGTAAGTGTTTATCTAACAACTATGGATAACATAAATAAAGCTATTTATGTGTCAGACAAAACTGGCTTACAAGCATCAAAAATCAACATTGTCGATCTGATGGGGAAAAAAGGTCAGTCATCATGCACATGAGCTTCCAAAGCATTGCGCTAGATGCAAGCACAAAGTTCTGGTCAAAAGGAAATTGATCTACTTACCTACAAAAACCTATGTTCAGTTGAGCAGTTTTCATTCTATAATACAGCATAAGCCTTCATCTCCTATAAGACAGACATGATCCGCTTTATAATTGGAATGGAAAAAGTATAGAAAACTTCAATTATTCCAAATGACACGGGTACAGAATCCCAACTCTTAGGGCTAGTAACAATGTAACAGGCATAAAATATATTATATATACATATACTGATGTATCAGACAAAACTGGCTTATTAGCATCACAAATCAACATGGTCGATCTGATGGGGAAAAAAGGTCAGTCATCATGTGCATCAGAGAATTTTAATAGTTCTATTAAGCAGAAAATACAAGACTTCTCTACATACCTGTGAATTTACTTTGAACATCACAAAGCAAAGAATTTTCATAAATTGCTGTTGCATATTCTTTCCTACAATAGAGAAGCCATTGAATATATGTTACAAAAAATGTGGACTACAAGTTTTGTTGCCAGTCATACTGGAACATGGAGAGAAGCATTATTAACAGGAAAAATACTATAGATTGGGATAGGAAACAAGCTGATGTGTCAGACAAAATTGGCTTATTTGCTTTTACAAATCAACACAGTCGATCTGATGGGGAAAAAAGATCAGTCATCATGCACATCAGTATATCCAGCACTACAATAATCTACACTTACATATGCCATCAGAAAATACTAGTTGCTAATGTATGAAAACATACTGGTAAACAGCTGTGATTGCAGAGTTCCTTTAAGCGATCACTTAACTGCATCCATTTACAGATACAGCATATATAGCTTAAAGCACAATAAAAAACCAAATCTAATGAAGTAAAGGAGTTTAATAATTGGACACAAACAAATGCAATGTTAAGGGTTTGTAATCAAGCACTGTAATGTTTTCTGAAGCAGTTAAGTAGAAGTTGCTAGAATAGGGATCTTCATTTGCTTACAAAAAGCTGTATATTTTGAGGTCAGACTTAACCATAGAAATGCTTACAAGCCCTGCAACATTCACTAGAGCATAGTGACTAGATAATCTCAGAGGAAATCGCTTACCAGTCGTCAAGAGGACTACTTATCCAGGACTGGGGAACGGGGACATCAGACACTTAAGCCAGCAAGCCATTGCCTGGAAAGACAACACAAGGTTTACACATCAACACAAAATGCAGTCTGCTGCACAAATTACCCTTCCTTGCAGAGGCAGTTCATTAATATTTAGTGCTAAAGTGTGACTATGAACAAACAAAGCTTAAGAAATAATACTGCCTGTGTCGGTACAAATATCACACCCAGCAGAATCACTGTAATAATGATACATTCCCTATAAACTGCACGAGCTGCGTCTTCAGTAATTCAGCCACCAAAAGACTCAAAAACCGACAGTGTAACTTACCATATAAACCCTGCTGCGGCCCAGCATCTTGTCAACACGATGCAAGGGGATACACACCACGAGCTTGCCTGCGAGCAAGGAAAAGAGAGAACGGAAGCCGCACACGTCTTTTTATAGAAAGTCGGCACGCATGCGCATTATTTGCCAGCTTGAGTTATAAATGGCATTTACTGCGAGTTTGGGATTCGGCCTATATGTAATGCGCATGCGTACTGCAACATTTATGAGCAATGTGTTTGTGGGTTTTTTTTGTTTTTTTTTGGCGTTTATCGTTTTCTAGGTCTTTAGAATGCCACAAGACTGTGTCTCTGACCAATATTAGAAATTCGGCGTGGCACTGGGTTTCCCCAGCTCACTAGAGTAATGCCCTGTTTCGTAAAATATGCATGTCTGCAGAGGTGATAATAAAGACGTATTGTAGAAGTTTAGCAGCCTTGGTCGTGGAACAGTAATCAGCTCTGGATTTTTCTGTGTTTAAATTATTAATGTGGGATATATTTTGATGTTTTCTCTGAATTTATTACTAAAATTAAATGTTATTGTATGGTCTTTTGGCTGGTACGACCAATATTAACGCTTTGCGCTGTTCTTGTCGGTTATATGTAGTTTTCTCTAAACTTTCTTGCTCTATGTTTTATATGTTTGGTTAGCTGTATGCCCCTAAATTTAAACTATATATGGTCTTATGATATTTATTTACATTTTGGAACCTACTTATAATTCTATGGCATATGAATTACATTTTAAATTTAACAATCGTTTTCAGGGAAATTAAAAAAATATTTAAAATAAAAAACACTAAGACTTTTTGTCTTCTATGACTAATGTGTTTGTGTATTCTGGCACAGAAAATGTGTATTGTGGTGTTACTATATATGTTACTATAAACCATGATATACTCTTATGCAGTAGTCAAAGTGAAAATTTGGAAGTGGCGGTATGGACATTTAGAAGTGGCAATATAAAAATATAGAAGTCAATGGAGATTTATAGTTTTTCAATTAACCCAATGAGAGAAATGACTGTATGGCATACCCCCATAAACCCCCCCACTTCGAGCTCTGCTCTTGTAATTCCTAAATGATGATCGGCATACTTACCCATTATAAAAAGAAAAAAAAAGGGCTGCCTTTCAAAACAGACAAACGAAATACAGTTTTCGGTTATCTCTGCTTCTAAAAGACAGCATTTGTGGTGGAGACTCCCACTGTGTGGGGATCCTCTGTTTAAGACCAACAGTATCCACACAACTGAGCGAACATATTTCTAACCACACCCTTTGCGAAACTCATACCCTACTTTAAGGGGCAAAAGTGATTAAATGGCAGTGGTTTGAATGTCTGGATTGGTACTAAGTCCATTAGCGCATCTGTTAAGTATGATGTAACACTAAGTCCCACAACCTTGTGAATACAACCCAGCCTCCCAAAGTGTAATTTGTCGGAAATCTGTCTATCAAAGTGTATTACTTACCAAACGGGTAGCATGGATGGATGGATGCGCGGACCGCAAATATTAATAAAATACGATCTGACCACACAAAAAAGGGGGAAAGTAGAAGGTTTAAATCCTGTCGGTTATGAACAGGTCTAGTAATTGTTTTTTCAAAACCAAAAGGCTCTAGATTACCAGATTAAGACTGGATGGGCCATGTGGCTCTTATCTGCTGTCACTTTCTATGTAATACTGCGTTCACATTACCACTGCCTAAAAAGCCGGCAGAATTCTGGGCAGAATTTTGAAAATGTCAAAGTGGTGCGTTCAGACTGAGCTGAACGCACCGTTTTTTGTTTTTTTTTAGAAGCCGGCAGCAGGGAAAATAGCCGGCTTTTTGGCTCAATCTGAACGCAAAAAGCCAGCTATTGAAAAAGCCGGCAAAAACCCTTCTTTTTAGCCGGGTCTAAGACCGGGCTAGAGAGACCCGGGGTTTGCGTTCAGATTGTCAAAAAAGCCGGGGTTTTCATGAAACCCGGCAATTTCATGAACACCCCGGCTTTTAGGTGGTAATCTGAACGGGGTATAAATTACCCTGAACAAATACGTCTGTGGAATTTGTTTTCAGTTGCCTCTGTGATACTTATTGCATTGTGTTACACCTTACATCTACATATAAAAATTGTGCTATACAAAACCCTTTGAGTAAATAGCCACATTGTTTTGCATCTACAAAAACTGAGTACATTTACCAAGGATCCAGATGTACAAAAAAGCACATATGAACACAAACTTAAATATTTATTAGATACTATGAACAATGGCAAAGAGATATAACACAACTTACCTCATATCATTTATAGAAAACATAGGATATCTTCTTTTTGTCTACATAAAATTCACATTTGAAATTTACAACACAGATATTCAACGTAATATACACGGCAGGTACACTGGGCAGTGCACCTGCCGTGTATATTACTTTAACAAACTAATTTGAGCAGCCTCCTTTTGGATTTTGTGTTTTAAAGTCTCTGAGATCACAGCTGTGAGGGAGTGTGGTCTCAAAGGAGCATTTGGAGACCTGGGAATCTCCATGAGGTATGCTCTTGGTTTGAAAAGAAATTGGATTTTTGACCTAAAGTTAGGGCTCTATTTAGAGTTAAGATTAGAGTTAGGACTGCTCCCACAGAGAAGCCTTGATGTTGGCGGAGCAGCTTATCAAATTTCTGCAGATTTTTGTAACTAATTCTCTGGTTTTTATTTTAAAGATAGAAATGCATATTTAGTTACTGAGTAATGGCTAGAGTGCCAGAC
>WWET01002178.1:129458-151322 GCA_011038615.1 Limnodynastes dumerilii
ATTACATCTTGGCCTCCATGAAACTGGTCATCTCCATAGACCTCAATGGATGAAATTAGAATCAGGGAGATTACCAAACATTTCAGGGAGTCAGGGAGATCACCCAATCGTCAGGGAGTCTCCCTGATATTCAGGGAGAGTAGGCAACTATGATTTAGCTTCAAATTTCTCCATGTGATGTACATCTTTATCACAAATGGCGCCCAGAAACATGGGGCACATCTCAGCTGGAAACTATACACTGCAGAGAACCCTGGGTAAGACAGCTACTGTATCTGTGTTTTAAAAACTGACAAGTTGTGTTTAAAATATACATTGTGCAGCTGGCCTGGGGCCAGAAAGGTGGTGTGCTTAATAAACTGTTTCTCCCAGTTTTGTTGTGCCTGTGGTGAAGGACAGGGCAACGTGGGGTTAATGAGAGTTGTGTGAGAAGCAGTCTTAAAGGGCCACAGTCATTAGCAAATTGTTTGCAGTTTTGTGTTAAAAGTGGCTAGTAGCAGACAGGTGTCAGGTAACACTGTCTGGTGAGACTGGCATATTATATTAAGCCTCCTAAGTTTACTCTTAAAGGGGAAGTACAGGGTAACATGGAGGAAATACTGAAAGGGTTATCTGAAGTATACCGGTCAGCAAGCTCAATTACAGGAAAACAAGCTCAGCTCCAGATGATATCTGAAGTGGCTGCCGGTCAGCAAGCTCAATTACAGGACCAACAAACCCAATTACAGAGCCAGCAAGCTCAGGTCCAGATGATGTATGAAGAGCTTAAAGAGCTGAGGAAAGGTGGGCAGGAGTGAGAGAGGCTGCCTAAGCTCACTCCAGCTGATGACGTTGAGGCATTCCTCTGCACATTTGCAGGCCATGCGATTGGAATGGCTTGAAGAGGAATGGTCTGACAAGCTGGATCCTTCTTTGACAAGGGGAGGCACAGAGAGCCTATGTGGATATGTCTGTGGCCCAGTCACGTTCCTACCCTGAGCTTAAGAAGGCTATATTCGACAGAATTGGAGTGACGGGCACCAGCAAAGCCCAAGACTTCCATGACTGGCGGCTGGAAGGTTCTGAGCCTCCCAGGATTCAGCTGGCCCGACTGGCTAACGCTTGGTTGCAGCCGAGTAAAAACTCGGCAGCGCAAATTGTAGAGAGTTGCACTAGAATTGGAGAGAGTTGCACTAGACCAGGCTCGGTGCAGCTGTGGGCCGCTCGGTGCAGCTGTGGGCCATTCAGGCTGATCCCCAGACATATGAGGAGCTGGCAGTGGTTGTTGAGCGGCACCTGACCCTGGGAAAAATGAGTAAAGCCCGAACAGGATTTCTACCAGTCCCAAAGCCCCGAACTCAAGTTCCAGGCATCAAGCCAAAGGCCCCATCTCCCACAGTGTGCTTTGAGTGCAGTGAACCGGGTCACGTGCGACAGGACTGCCCAAAACGTGGAGATCTGGGCACTGGTGGATACTAGTAGTGAGCTCACCATGGTCACGGCCAACCTGGTTCCTTCAGGTGCCGACAGGGTCCTGCCTCCTGTCAGAGTGATATGTGTCCATGGCGACGTGGAGGAGTGCCCACGTGTGTACTTACCCCTGACCGTACAAGGCCGGCCATTGAAGGTGGTGGCTGCAGTGACCTCCCGACCTCCTTATCCTTATTATTAATCCTGGGTCGTGACTTTCCATTGCTATAGGAACTGGTTACATGGCATAACAATGACAAACAGTCAGCCGCTGAGGCGTGTCACGGGCCAGAGACTACCAAAGCTTGGCATCAGGGAGAACTACTGCAGCTACAGAACTACCCCGGGAAAATGACTCTGAGACCCAATGGAACCCAATGGGTGAGAAAGTATCATTGCAGGACTTTGGGCAAGACCAACGCGACAACAGCAATCTGGCACAGGCCTTTGAGACTGTAAAAGTGGTTAATAATAGAGTAATTGCTGCTTTACCATCTGAGGAAGTGCCATATTTTATATTATATCGTGTTACTACTTTCCAGTGGAAAAGAGTAGAACATTTTTTAGTTCCCCGAAAACTTGAGCGGCGCATTTGTGGGGAGGCCATTTAGGGGAGCAAAAAACACTCCAACGTATACAGTTGAGGTTCTTTTGGCCAGGCATCTATGCATCAGTCAAGAGGTATTGTCAGAAATGCCCAGTGTGCCAGAAGACAGCCCTCCCAGTGTGCCAGAAGACGGCCCCTCAACCAGAATTTAGGGCTCCTCTGGTACCCCTCCCTATCATTTTCGTGCCTTTTGAACAAATTGATAGGGTCAGTGGAGAAATCTACTCAAGGGCACCAATACATACTAGTGGTTGTGGACTATGCCACCAGATATCCGGAGGTTATGCCCCTACGTAATAGAACTATTGTCAGAGAGCTATTACTTCTATATACTCATCTAGGAATACTAAGGGAGGTCCTAACTAACCAAGGTACCCCGTTTGTTTCTAAACTGATGAAAGATTTATGCTGGTTGTTAAAGGTAGACAGAATTACCACTTCGGTGTGCCACCCCCAAACCGATGGTCTGGTAGAAAGGTTTAATCAAACCCTTAAACAAATTATAAAGAGGGCAGTGTCTCAAAAAAAGCGAGACTGGGATTTGCTTCTACCTTATTTGATGTTCACGGTCAGAGAGGTTCCCCAATCTTCTACAGGGTTTAGTCCCTTTGAACTCCTCTATGGGAGGCAACCCAGAGGGATTCTGGATTTGTTGAAGGAAGGGTGGGTACAACAACCCTGTCAGGACCCTAATATCATTCAATTTGTGTCTCAATTGTATGGCCGTCTTAGGCAAATTGTGCCACTCCTGAACGAACATATGGAAAGGGCTCAGCAACGTCAGAAACAAAATTATGACGTCACCGCAGTTAATCGGTCCTTTAAACCAGGAGACAAGGTGTTAGTGCTTGAGCCCACTATAGAAAGTAAGATGTATGCTCAATGGCGGGGCCCTTATAAGATCATAGAGGACCGGTCAATTACAAGGTTCGACAGGTGTGTAGAAGGAAGGAGGTACAAATCTACCATGTGAAGCTGTTAAAACCTTGGAAGGAAAGCGCCAATCAGCTCTCTTTAGTTGCAAAAAAGGTTCCAGAATGCCAGGTACCCATTTAAGTCACACTTAGTCCTGGGCAAAAACAGGAAGCTGTGAATTTGGTAGCGAGGTTCCAAAATGTGCTTTCTGACATTCTGGGAAAGACACAGATCATTCAATATGATATTGTGACTCAACCCGGGGTGGTCATCAAACAAAGGCCATATCGCATACCCGAGGCAAAACGGGCACTGGTAAAGCAAGAGGTAGAAGAGATGCTTCACCTAGGGATTATAGAGGAATCAAGTAGCGAGTGGAATAATCCCATTATTTTAGTACCTAAGCCGTCAGGTGCGGTAAGATTCTGTAATGACTTCCGCAAATTAAATCAGGTCTCTCGCTTTGATTCTTATCCTATGCCTCGGATTGCTGAGTTGGTAGAGAAATTAGCCAAGAGTCATTATCTTACCATACTTGACTTGACAAAGGGATATTGGCAGATTCCTTTAATGGAAGCTGCTAAGGCAAAAACAGCCTTCTCTACCCCAGAGGGCCTATTTCAGTACAAAAGGTTACCATTTGGTTTACATGGTGCCCCAGCAACCTTTTATGGAGCTATGAATAAGTTGCTGCGTCCCCACAGGGAATATGCAGTTGTGTATCTTGACAACATTTGGGGTAGATCCAGAACTACGCTTTTCCGCGAATTTACGTGTGGCGGAGACGTAAATTCGCAGTTTAAATACGCACATTCACGTAGCGTAATTTTGGACGTATGGGTGATTCGCGTATGTCTCACGTAAATACTTACGTGTGGGCGTGCCAAATTTACGTTAATCAACAATACGTGCGTTTTACGTGAAGTAGGCGGGGGGTGGTATTTAAAGTGTACAGTATGGGCGTGCTAAGCTGCGTACGTTCACGTAGTCAGTACGTCCGTTCGCGGACGTATGCTGTTATGTTTGGAAAAGTTAAGGTAGGTTTTGGGTAGCGTATTTTGAAAAAATACGTCCGTGCAAGGGGTGTGCCGGGGGGGAGTGTAGCGAACTTACGTGTACGAAAATACACTACGTGAAAATACATCCGCACACACGTAGTTCTGGATCTACCCCATTGTCATTTTTAGCTCTGACTGCGAATTCCACCTACCAAAGGTAGAGGCCATTTTGAAGTCTCTAAGGGAACACGGGTTTACCGCTAACCCTGAGAAATGTGCCATTGGTATGATAGAAGCCAAATATTTAGGGTACATTGTGGGCAGAGGACAGGTTAAACCTCAGCCTAGCAAGGTCGAAGCGGTTCTCGCTTGGTCCAAGCCCAAAGATAAGTTGCAGCTTAGGACGTTTCTCAGTCTAGTGGGGTATTATCACAGGCTCATATGTGATTTTGCCACTAGAGCGGCTCCACTAACCGATAGTCTTAAGAAAAAGTGTCTGGACAAAATAACGTGGTCCAGACTAGTGGAAAACGCTTGGCAAGACCTAAGAAAAGCTTTATCTACAGAGCCTTGCAAGCTCCTGATTTTACAAGACCGTTTGTGTTTGCCTCTGGGACAGGATTAGGGGCAGTCCTTTCACAGGAGGTAGATGGTGAGGAAAAGCCGGTCCTATACCTTAGCCGTAAATTAATTCCCAGAGAGTGCAAGTATTCCACTGTAGAACAGGAGTGCTTGTCAATTAAATGGGCAGTGGAGTCCTTAAAATATTATTTGTTGGGATAGGAGTTCATGTTGGTGTTACGCGGGACTGTACTAGATGGGCACAGACCATGTGGGTTATGTGGATGATCCCGAGTGTGGATGCAGATGGAGTTACAGTCAAAGAGGAAATGAAATAGAGTTAGATGTGAATAGGCATGCGCCACCAGACACCTGCCAAAATAATCAAGGCTGGGACCATAAGGCAATGACAATTTACTGGGTACACAAGACTGGGTTAGAATGCTATGCACTCTCAAGGCTGGATACATAGTGCCAAATACTGAGAGGCTGAGTACTAAATGCACCATACCAGTTAGACAAGACTGGGTATAAGTGCTATGCACTAACAAGACAGGATACACAGTGCCAAATAATGAGAGACTGAGTACTAAATGCATCATACCAGACAGGACTAGATATATGCTGCACAACAATGATGATACTCTGGCAAAGATTGCAGTAACCAATAGCAACATCGGGACAGGAGGCTTGCACAGTTACCAGAAGACTCTGGAAAATCTACTGACACAAACCTTACACCACAAGCGTCCCTACTACTGCACTAAATTACCAGACAAGCTAGCAATAACAAACAGCACAGAGAAGCACTACTAGTCACAGCAGAAGTCTAAAAGGTGAACCTCAGAACTACACACCAAGATTTAACAGGGCAAGCCAATAGTACCAACAAGCAGCTATAGAAACAGTGTGGGTACCACTACTGAGAACCACAGTAATACTCACTAAATATCTTACCATGAGTCTACCAACAGCACAAACACATGGCTGCATGCAGCTGACCACAGAATCCACATGCAACACGCAGGAAGCAGGTGCAGGGTCAGAAGTGAACCAAGGCTAGGTGCTGGGAAGTTTACTAAACAGCGAACCAGAATAGTTTCCAAATAGGACAGAGCTCAAGGCAAGGCAGGAAAGAAAACTCCAGATAGACACTGCATTGTTTTTCTTGAGAGGTTAATCTGTAATCTCCCAGTTGCGTCGGCTCCACAGGGCTATTAGGATGGTTAGTAGTCTCACGGTGATGAGGGTACGATGGAGGAGGACGCCCTTCTTTCTTAAACCTGCGCTTCCGGAGAAAACGGTCAATGCGGATTGCCAAGATCATTAGGCTATCCAGTGAGTCAGGTATTGGGTATTGCACTAGAGAGTCCTTTCAGTGCAGTATTCCTCTGTGGTTCGTTTTGCCTGCCACAGGTTTCTCAATCTATTCTCTGCAACATTTGCTCTGTCTGGATTATCATCAATCTGACCAAGAAGGTCAAAGAATGTCTCTAATGATCCCAAAGCAGCATGATTTGGGTCCAGGCTGAAGGCCCAATTCTGAGCATCTCCTTGGAGAAGAGATATAACGATCCCTACTCTCTGGGATTCTGATCCCGATGATGAGGGTCTCAGCCAGAAGTACAGACGACAGCTCTCTCGGAACCGGATGAAATCCTGGCGATCACCGGTGAACCGGTCCGGAAACTTGATCTTGGGTTCATCAGCTGGTCTGTGGGTGGCTGTAACTCGTTCCATATTGAGCTGCCTTGCAGACAGGTCCTGGACAACTCCGGTGAGAGCGTGCATCTGATTGGCAAGGACTTGTGCTGGGCTTAGAATCTCTGCATCCATGTTGGTGAATCACTCGCTACCACTGGTGGGATATAATGTTACGCAGGACTGTACTAGATGGGCACAGACCGCGTGGTGATCATCTATTGTGGAAAACAGACATCTGGCGGAAGGAAGGAGAAATATTATATTATATATGCATATATATGAAAAGAAAAGAGTGAGTAAGGTTTCAAGAAAGGTTGACTTACTGTGAATTGTCTTGGCTGCACAAGATCGTTGTTTCTGTTTTTGTGTGTTCCATGGTGGGAGTGTTCAGGCGATCCAGGACAGAGGACAGAGGAGAAATTACTGAAAAGCTTGCTGACAAGGGGAAAAAGTGTGAGTAGAAAACTTACCTTTGGCAGACCTCAGGTGGTTGTCAGTCTACACAAGAACTCTTTGTCTTACATCCCGAGGTGCTGAGACCCGGAGAAGTGGAAGAAAACTATAAAGAATTCTTGGAAGAAAGAATACGCTATAGGCCTGTGACATTAGATGAAAAGTGTGAGTAGGATTTTGAATCCTTTTACTTACCTTAAGATCTATCTGACTGCACTAGGGTGGTTTATTTTTTGCACTCTTATTGAATTTTTTGACTGGGTCAGTAAAGTATTATATAAAGGGGAGCTGTAGACATAGCTTATCTAGATTTTATTACAGCTTTTGACACTGTCCCACATCGCAGACTGTTATATAAGCTGGAAACTTTGGGATTGGACTTCATGATAGTTGCATGGATACGATCTTGGTTACAGGATAGATAACAGAGAGTTGTAGTAAATGGAAACCCTTCTGGGGATGGTAAGGTAACCAGTGGAGTACCCCAGGGTTCTGTACTTGGACCAGTGCTATTTAATATCTTTATAGGTGATATTGCCTATTGTATTGAGGGGAAAATATGCCTTTTTGCAGATGTCTACAAGGTAGACATGCCAGGAGAGGTACATAAAATGAGGGATAATCTAGGTAAACTGGAGGAATGGTCAAAAGTGTGGCAACTCCAGTTTAATGTCAAAAAATTTAAAATTATGCACTTAGGGGACAAGAACCCAAAAGCTCAATATCATTAATGGCATTACATTATAAACTACTGAGGAGGAAAGGGATCTAGGAGTCAATATTTCATGTAACTTATAGGTAGCCAAGCAATGTAAAATAGCAACGAGATAAGCAAGTTAGTTGTTTGATTGCATAGGGAGAGGAATTAGTATCAGAAAGATAGAAGTAGTGATGCCCCTTTATAGATAATCCGGTTCATGGCCTCCAGAACTGAACTAACACATAAGTGTGTGATCTGTAGGTGCGGATACATATATATATATGCACCTTATTCCCTGCTCCCCTCCCACTATTACTTTAAAAACTACGTGTGGTCTTTAAAGACTGCACGTAGTTAATATCCGGATGGAACCCCCCACGCAAATTGCTTAGTCAATATGACTACACATGCGCAAGTGCTCCATACCTAAGAAGCATCAGCTTCTTATGTGTGATTACAGTCCCATATCTCCAGAAAGACAAATACATTTGAGACTGTGAAATGAAGAGCAACTAAAATTGTCCATGGCCTGTGTCACAAATCATACCAAGAAAGGCTAGATGAACTAGACATGTATAGCTTGGAGCAAAGAAGGGAGAGGGGGTATATGATAGCAACTTTCAAATATATCAAGGGTTGTGACCCGCTAGACGAGGGTGGCATTTTTCAAAGTAAGAGGACACGAGAAGTAATAGAAAAAAAAAGTGGTGTAAAAGAATACGAGGGCATGAATATAAACTGGAGAGTGGTAGATTCAGAGGAAAGGAGCAGAAACTAAATTACTTTACTGAAAGTGTAATAGATAAATGGAATAGCCTCCCATCTGAGGTGGTTGAGGCTAATACAGTAGAACAGTTTAAACATGCTTGGGATACCTGCCATCACTTTCTATGTTTCTATGTATGTTTTAGCAGATTTGAAATTACCCGCCGCCCCAGAGTCCACAAAAGCAGTTAGCAAATTAGACTGTTTTGCTAGTACAAGAGTTACCGGCATACACAGGAGTTGAGATGATTCTCCATAAGTGGCAGGGAGTTGTAAAGCAGATCCCAGTTGGCACTCCCCAGGGGCAACTAGGGGTGCGCGTTTCCCAGACCCTTCGGACAGGGGGACTGGAAATGCCCGATATCGGCGCAATACAAACAAAGATTGTTTTGGCGATGCCTTTCCAGCCCTTGGGAGGATAGGCCCAATTGCATAGGCTCGACAACAAATGCTGGAGGAGGCAGAGCTACTGGCTGGAGTGGCGAAGGCTGGAAGTGAGGTACCAGGCGTGGATAGAATCTATGGTCACGTATTCTCTCCTGGGAGTGTTCTTGATATTGAATGTCAATGTGGTTGCATAGAGACATTAAGGCATCTAGTGTTTCAGGTAGATCACGTGCCGCTAGCTTGTCTTTTACCCAGTCTACCAGGCCTTGCCAAAAGGTTGCAATAAGGGCTTCTTCATTCCAATGAATGATATTGCGTACTGGCCCACCGTGGAGGCGCCTTGGCGCAGCTGGAGAAGACTGGAGGCAGTTGAAGAGACCCTTCCAGGCTCATCAAAAGTCTTGCAGAAGGAAACAACGAAGGCAGAATAGTTGTTAATTAATTTTTAATTAAGCCAGTTTGGTGAAGCCCAGGCCCTGGCTTGGTCCGACAGAAGTGATATAATATATGATACCACACAAAGAAACATAGAAAGTGACGGCAGATAAAAGCCACATGGCCTATCCAGTCTGCCCAGTTTATTTAAAACTATACTGACCCTAGACCCTATTTACCCTCAATTTAGTTTGAGATTTAGGATGTCCTTTTATTTATCCCATGCATGTTTTAACTGTTCTACTGTGTTAGCCTCAACCACCTCAGATGGGAGGCTATTCCACTTATCTATCACCCTTTCAGTGAAGTAATTTTTCCGCACATTTCCTCTGAATCTACCACCCTCCGTTTATATTCATGGCCTCATGTTTTATTACACCTCTTCCTTTGAAAAATGCCACCCTCCTTAGCTGGTCACAACCCAGGCAAGTGGCAGGTCACGCCAAGATGGTGGACAGGATCCAAGGGTTGCCGGAGGTAGTGCAGGAGTGGCTACAAAGACTGGATGGAAGTTACAGACACCGGAGACACAGACAGGAATCAGACACAATGGCATACAGGAACTGGGGATCGGATAGCAGGAACCAAGGGCAGGAGACAGGACATGGAGCCAGGACACATGAGAGGACTGGAGGTAGCAAAATCAGCAGGCTAGATTACCTGTTGCTCTGACAGTGAGGGGATGTCAGAGAAAGGTTTAAATAAAGCAGCTGATGAGTGAGCTCCAGCAAGCGAATGAGCCAGACCTGTGCACTAATGTCTACAGCAATAAAAAAAAAACAGAAGTGCTGGAAATTGAAAGAAGGTCACGTCACTCTCTGGCATAACCTTCCACACCCACTAAGACTATCCTTTACTCTCTGAACTTTCAAGTGCTCCCTTAAAACTTACCTCCTCAGACAAGTGTACCAAATTCCTCAACCTACTTAAATTTGTGTACACTATTTACAACTACTATATGTACTTTCCTTTTATGATTAACACAAACTTGTTTACTTTCACTCTATACTAACATTGCCCTCTGTTACTAACACAGCTGTGTGACTGGATCATACAGAGCACTGAGCACTTTTACCATGCAAGCTGGCTGGTCCGTTGTGTTATTTATAGCACTTGCCTTTATGAATTAATCCCCAATATCCTCTAGAGTGTAAGCTTGTGCCAGGGCCCTCTTACCCACCCAGTCTGTATGTTACCACCCAGTCTTGTTATAATGACTGTTAAATTGTAAAGCGTTACGTAAGCTGCTGGCGCTATATAAAAAAACCTGCTAATAAATAAATAATGTAGAATTAGGGCAATAACACTCCTTGCTAATCAAGCAGCAGTTGTACTTTGTGGAGGGTGTTTTTCACTCCAGACCTTACCAGATACACAGACTGATCCTTCGAAGGCAGGGGTGGGCAATTCATTTCTATAGGGGGCCACATGAAAAATCTGAACTGTGTTGGAGGGCCGAACCAATCATAACTTGAACTTAATTATGCTCAATATTAATTTTCTCCCATTATAAAATGCAGCAAATTATTTATTTTGATAAGATGCTACTGGTAATCAGAAGTTTAAGAATATTCTGTAAATATTTATGTAAATTTATAAATTGTGGTATAGGTCAAAGAGAACTCACCCTGGATGCTGGTCTGACGGGATCTCTAAAGCACCCCGAAGTTTAAGCGGGAAGTGACAGGGGAAAGCCGTCTCCCACGGGATACACGTCATCATGCGCTGGTTGCTAGGGACTCAGGAGGCGGGGCCGCCGGCAGTGACTGCCTGTGCACTGCGGCTCTGTAGCTTGCGACTCGCGGGCAGTCACTGGGCCTCAATTGTTAATTGTCTTTGTGACCTAGCGATACATCACAGTGTGTGGTGCAGGGAGCCTGTGGGCGGAGAGCCGTGGGTGTAAGATTAAGGGGGGGGGGAGCCGTGTGACTGGAATAAATGCGCGGGCCGGACAGGGATTGCCAAAGGGCCGTACATTGCCCAGGTCTGTTCTAAGGAGATCAGATCCTATGCCACCTCGAATATATTATACAAAACACAAAGATTTCAACAACGCTCCATGAATAAATCTAGTAGATTTTAGAGATAACTTTAAAGATGGCAATACTGCTTTCAATGTCTCTGTGTACATATGTCCAAAAAATGTCTTTCAATGTATATATATCCCAACGGTGCTTCAAGGAAGTATATTAAATAAATTCAACAGTTTGTAATTTCAATAGCAGTAGATGAATCTCTCAGAAAGATAAAGAGCAATAAAGTGCACAGACCTTGCTTATCCTTAGTCCGGATCCTTTAGATGTCGGGGAAGCTTCCAACTTCTGGGGGTACTTCGCTCACAACAGAAGTGAGAGCCTCTGATTCGTAGTGCACCGTGTGATGCCGTAAACCAAAAAGAAAAAGAAACAAGAGATGGTATAGCACGTTCTAGGAATACGGCTATATAAAACCACTTAAGTCCTACTCACAATATAGCTCTCTTTGTCACGTTTCGTGAGTGTTGGGGATCGGTTCCGGGTTTCAGGGACTGAGACAACTGCGCTGATTTGAAGTGGAAATGAGCGGGCTTAATAACAGTAGGAAGCATACAGGAATATTGGATGAAAGTATGAGTCCGTAATAAACAGTCACTGAAAATATGAGTTCATGGCAAATGTTTCAGAGATAGAACTGTAATGAAAGTCCTTGGTTGCCAAGTGGTTCCTTGGATACACAATGGTTGGTAGAGAGTCCAAGTGGTAGTTGGTAAAAGTAGTCGTTGTAGGTGTTTGACAGCTGGATAGCAGATAGCAGGACCGGAGTAGATGGTACTGGAGGCAGCTGGGGTTCCTCGATTGACACGCAGGACTGGAACTCCGGATTGGACCTTGGGACCGGACCTCAGGACTGGACCTCAGGACTGGACCCTAGGACTGGATTGCTAGCTGGATACTGCTTGAGCTACACCATTGGAGAAGTGCGATCACCTGATCCATCCAAGATGGCCGCGCCCATGGATCGAAGTACTGCTGGTTTGCCGCCAGAATTCCATGTGAGCAAACGCTGCAGTAATACTGGTAAACAGGCACAGGGCTGTCACTGTTTCAGTGACAGCCTCCGACGGACCGCAGTTGCTGCACAGCGGGAGATGGCAGTTCTCAGGGGGCCAAAGCATAGGTAAGTGCAGCGTCTGCCGTGGGTTGTGATACTCTTTCTATTTGTGCATCAATGAAAAATCTTTCTCCTTAGTGCTCCCTGTTGCTTTAATGGATTTCCGTCATATATAAGAGGAAAGAGAAAGCCGAAAATAGTTCAATATATTCCTACTTGGACAATCCGCGCAGATATGTTTAACGCCACCCCCTATGTTTAATTAGCATGGCATACCCCGCCTCCGGGGTTTTGCCATACGGGGCAAACGCAAACTTCGCCCCATCGGACAGACCTCCATGAGGACAGAACAGATGTTACAAGTTATGCAAGCTGCGATTCCTGGCTGTGAATCTGGCCCCATGTGCTAATGTTCAATAATCATGCTGACAATTTTGCAGTCATATCCATAGGCAATGCTCGGCCTATGAGCACTTTTGAAGACAGCTACTTTACATAGCTTTCTGGTGATTGCACCGCATTATTAGCACTCATTTTAACAGAATCCATATTTCTGTTGATAAACTGGGAAAATACAGTTTAGCCATTAATATTGCTTTGGCACTGTTCAATCGTGTGATCCTTACTGGTAAGCAACATTTTGGATAATAAAAACTTCATATTTTTAGGACATAGTGTACATAAATAAACACAGTTTTATATATACCTTGTTAGAAGGACCATGACAATAAAACTAATAAATTTAAATATATCCTGTGGACAATTATTATTGGTTGGAAACCAAGAAAACAACATGTCTATATAGTATGTCAAGTAGCATAAAAACAGGTCTCAAATGTCACCTATCAGACATGTTATTTTTCTTTTGGCATATAGGGCTGGATCTAGACTTAAGACAGGGTTGCCGACTCTCCCAGAATATGCGGGGGACTCCTGAAATTTGGACAGTTTTCCCAGTATCCTGGGAGAGCCGGCAAAGCTCCCGCAAGCCCCAACCAGCTCAATTACAATTGTAATCCCTAGAGTTACTAGGGATGGGCAGGGCTTGATGATGTCTTCAAGTCCCATGCATCCCATGTAACACTAGAGATTACATGAATGTTTGACAGGGGGTGGGGCTTAATGACACTATTTGCATAAATAATGTCATGCCCCGCCCCTTGCAGAAATCTATGGCTTCCCTCGGGTTCTTCTGGAGGGAAGCTTTAAAAAGTCGGCAACCCTGACTTAAGTAAGTTCTTGAACTTAGTTACTCCTGGGCTAAACCATGTTGATTGCAGGGGAGTCATATTTCATCTGTTGCACACAGTATTAGAGTTGAAAGGTGATGTTTCCTATCCTAAGTCTAAATAACAGTGTGATAGTAAAGCTGGTCAGTATCTGTGTGCAGTAAGCATTTCAAAGATATATGCCTGCATGCAAAGAATACAATTAACTTGACTCCCCCTGCAATCAACATGGTTTATCCCAGGAGTAACTAATTTCAAGAATTTACTTAAGTCTGATTCCAGCCCATAATACCATCTTTACCTACTGAAAATGGCTGAAGAAATTAGGGCCACTGTAAAATCGACAGCAACTCCCTTACACCTAAAGGGAACTATTAAACTCTTTAAAAAACACTGGCAAATTGAAGAAAAGGTTATTATGAAAAGACGCTGATGTACCCTATAGTAAAACAAAATGATCAATAAATGTTTGTTATAATGGACCAGATCCAAACTACCGTACAACAACTGATTTACACAAACTGCATAAATCAGTTGTTTTAAAGTCAGTTCATATGCCCGAAACACTGAGCTACACATTTAATGCTGGATGTACGGAAGTTGACTCCGTATATCCTGCAGTTCTGTATAAAGAGCAGGCTAAACCTCCACATTTAAAATGTACAGTAAGGGCTGTGTTTAGCCCTTAAGTACAATTAACTTGTGTTTAACCTTACGATCAGACTGTTAGGACAGGCCCACCAAGGTGCGGAGTCTAACCAGAGCCTGGTGTTCACTGGAGCCCCTAATGGTGGGGACAGGCTTGGCTGCAGAACTCTGGCAGGTCGCGGTCCCCAGTGAACAAGTCCTATGAGTGTGTGTAAGCGGGATAACACTAAAGAGACAAGAAATAGGCGGTGTTAACAGAGGGGAAACCCTAGACAGACAGTGAATACAAACAAGGGCAAACACTCACCGAATCACGTGGCACACGGCAGGCACAAACAGGCTGGAACACAGAAGGATAGGCAGGCAGGAGAAGGGAAAAACTGGAAACAAGGAACACAGGCAGGATATGGGACACTCAGCAATCACAATAAACAGATCAAGAGCCTGATCCAGACCTACGCTCATGAAACTCTCATGTGATGCACTCCCCTAGGCACTCCCCTTGGTTGTACTTAGTTTTGCCTTCTTACGCCCAGCAAACCCTACCCTAACTTTTCTGATCGTAACCGTGGGCGTTTCTGTAAGCTCATTGCATAATTACGACGCTTAGCACGCCCATACTGTACGATTTAAATGCCTCATCCCACCCTCGGTGCGTATTTACGGATTTCGTATGGCAGTTACACCCCCTTGAGTGTTGTTACGAGGCTGTTATGCTCAAGGCCCATACGCTCAGAATTTCTGAGCGTAACATCTGCCCTGCGCATGCGCAGTAAGTAAAAATTGCAGTTTTTACGCTTACGACCATCGTAAAAATGCACCCGAGCGTAGGTCTGGATCAGGCCCCAAGAGAGGAGAGAGAGAGAAACAAGAAACAACAGCGACAGGCTGGCAAGCTATAACTGGCAGCACAGCTGCAGAGGGGCAGGAAATATAAAGGGACTGCTGGCCAATCACCAGCCAGCAGTCTGGGCGGCAAAACAGCACACCTGGCGTCCTGGCTGCTAAGCAATGCCAGGATGCCAGAGCAAGGATAGTGCAGAGCGGGCTGATGGCGAATTACTGGTAGCCTAGCAACGCCAGGACACTAGTGACAACGCCAGTGGGGAAGCGGAGGCCGGAACCTGCAGGGCAGCTCTTCGTCCTGGCTGCCTAACAATGCCAGAACGAAGAGGAAGAGGGAGGAGAGTGCCACTGGGAGTCAACGCTGTACACGCTGTCCGCAGAGCAAGACAGCGTGTAACACGGACAAGATAAGGTAGGGATTAAATCCGTACATAAGAGGGGAGTAACATGGGAGTGCACTACCCTATCTCTTTTAGATCTCTGTGCTTACGAAACACACACGGTCTAGATCAGGTCCAATGTTTCAATTTGCCAGCATCAGGCTACTATTTATAAAATAGTATTAAAATTAAACGTGAAGTGATTCAGTGCTGAAAGGTCCTTCTTGATATGTTGAATAAAATGGATTATACCATGTGATCCTAAAAAATAAAAAGAAATAGAAATGTATTAATCAATGAAGCAAGTTCAGCATAGAACACAATTAAAAGTTCACAGTTAATTATGCATAAATGAAATCTAGTCCCGTACTCATGGGCGATGGAATAGCAGGCGATAGATTCTGAGAGGTGTGGGATGATTTGCCAGGGAACCGTGGTGATCTCTGCTCTGTTGCTGATGTATGTTCGGGGAATGGAGGCTGTGGGAAAACTGCGATTAGCTTAATAATTTTTTGGCTTCTCAGTACGTTTCCAAAACCTGTGCAGCGTGTTCTTGATTAAGGCTATTTGTACTTTGTCTTGGTGTTGTTAATTAATTGCCAGCCTGAGGATTGCCATTCCCTTAAATTAATCTTATTACCATCATTTAACATAAAGTCACATACAGGTTTTACTTAAAACAATACATCATCGATAAAATCAGTAGTGAGGAACAACATTGAAATAATATCCATAATTAAATAAAAAAAAAAAAGAGAGAGAGAGAGAGAGAGAAGAAAAAAATGATCTAGATAAGTATTCTCAAATCTATGAATTCCAAATTATAATAAATAAAATCTATATAGAGAAGATATATGATTTTTTGTAGAATCCACCTAGTAAATATCCTATCTTGAACCTATGAGGTTGTTCATAGTTATTTTCACTTAAAGTACCTGGCTGTCTCCCAACCAAGTACTGAGCAGGACTAGCCTGCATTGCTTACAAGAATAGACAATATTAGGCTTATTCAGGGTGCTCCACACAGCATGGCTTCGGCTTATCCCTGTCTCTACTGCTCCCTGCACTGGCTGCTGCTGCAGATCTATGTAATATGCTTCTCTGACACCTTTGAAGTATACTTTAAATGTGTCAGAGCAGCATAATACATAGATCTGCTGCACTGTGGAAGGATGGAATAGGGAACTATTCAGTAAGCTGATTGACTCCCTTAAATTATCTGATGCTAGTGCCCAATTTAAATCAAGCAAGTTAAAAGATCCAATAATCGTACTAGAGTGTTTCTGGTGCGTTTAATGGATGTTTTAAAAATTGATTCTAGCCACTAACTAGAGTGATTTTTGTCCGGATCCACGATAATTGAAGGAATGGGCCGATAATCGCTCTAGTATATGGCCAGCTTTACCTCAGTCCCTGCCCCCATTGGAGCTATATACCAAGGTCCCTAACACATTCATATATACTTACACTATGGTTAATTTAGTCCACAGTTGGGGAGGAAACCATACAGACCGGTTGCAATCTCCAGTTAGAAAGTGTGGCTTCCGAAAAAGGGATATTCGAAAGTTACTTTTCGAATGTCTCTTTTTCCAAAGTTTACAGTTTTAGACATTTTTTTTTAATGAATGGTTGAGTATGCCGTTCGGCATACTCAACGATTCACTTTCGGAAAGAACAGATCACTCCGCCGCACCCCTGCCTTCTTTCTGCAGGGTTAGGGTCAGGCTGCAGGGGGCGGAGGGTTAGGGTCAGGCTGCAGGCAGAGCCGGACTGGGACTAAAAACCAGCCCTGGCATTCAGGGGCGTAGGACCGAAAATTTTTATGGGGGGGCAAAAGACCAAGGACTACTGAAGCCTATTTTTCATGAGGTGTTCCAGGCACCATTGGCCAGATCTTGACCCCCGCACACTTTACGTGCATGCATGGGTCAATAGTTACACAGCCATAGCGGGAAGTGCACGCCCCCTGTATGCCCCAATGTTGGCAGGAAATCTGGACACTTACCAGAGAGCTACCTTAACTTTTACGACTAGGTTTGCAGCCATACGGCCTATTCGTAATGGTGTTTCCCCGTCCCCTCATTAAATGGCTATCCCCGACTGTATGGCGGGGATACGGCCATCGTAAATGGTCAGCTCCTTCTGCATACTTACTGACATATGTAACTTAGTTACATACGTCAGTAGGTATGCAACTGGAACATCTGGAGCGCACATGCGCAGATGTTCAGAGACAGGGGACTTACGTACGCAAATGACTTGCGTAAGTCCCCTGTTGTACATAGGTCTGGGTCTGGAACCATGGCTCTACGATTTTTAAGGCTACCGTTATCTACCCAACAATCTGGCAACAATGGGCTGGATCCAGACTTAGTTAAGTTCTTGAACTTAGTTACTCCTGGGCTAAACCATGTTGATTTCAGGGGGAGTCAAGTTAATTGTATTTTTTGCATGCAGGAATATATATTTGAATTGCTTACTGCACACAGATACTGACCAGCTTTATACCGCTTTCACATCACCACCTGTGAAAAACCTGGTATTTTGTACCTGGGTTTTTTCTGGGAGGATTGCCGTGTCATTATCAAAACCGTGTTATAAGTCCACCAAAAATACGGGAAATTCCCTTTCAGATCACCAGGAATTTCCCGGGTTTTAGTGGATTTTTAGCGCTGAAGAGCATGCTGATGCTTGTAGTGCTACAACCATCAGCATGCCCAAATGAATACCCCTCTTAGCACCTAAATAAAATATAGGGCCGGCCCCTAACCTAAAAAAAAATACTAAACATTTCATGCCCCCCTACAAAGAATAAATTACATTTAGTACCCCCAAATAATGTAAAAAAAAAATTACAGCTGATTGTGAAATGTAAAAATACATGAATAAAAAAATAGCATAAAAATAATAATTAAAAATAGTTACTTACCATCTTGATAACGATCCCATCTTCTAAGCTTGTAATCCGTGGAAGAGGTATTAGAAAAATAAAAAACCCTGTGGACCGACGCAACTGACAGCTCTGCTGTCATTGGGGTGTATTTATACCGGACAAATCTAAGCCAATCGGGAGGCAAAATGAAAGACCCCTATGCTCTTAATTTTAGATCATAGGGCCCCCCTTTCTCAAGTGCCCCAGGCCCCCCGAAGGCTTAATCCGGCCCTGGCTGCGGGAGATGGTGTGTTAGGGTCAGGCTGCAAGTTAGGGAGGATTAGGGTAAGGCTGCCAGGAAAGAGGGTTAGGGTAGTGAGAGGGGAGGGTTAGGGTAAGAATTAGGGGAAGTAGTGGGGGAACTTTTTTTTACACTTTTCGGAGCACCTAAAACTTGGTGCTCCGTGGATCGATTGCAATGCCTCCTCGAGGCATATACAATCAAAATCCCAGCCAGTTCGCAATTTGCTGGGGAGGAATGGCCGATTCGAAAATCAGCCATTTGGACCGGAGCCCCATACCCCACACAGACACAGGGGGAACATACAAACTCCACACAGATAAGGCCAAATTCGGGAATCAAACTCATGACCTCAGCACTGTGAAGCACAAGTGCTACTCACTGAAGCACACAATCAATATGAACCTTACTAATGTGCAGTTCCTCTTAATTCTGAGAAACTGGCCTTTGAGTATATTCTTTGCAATCAACATGGTTTAACCCAGGAGTAACTCATTTTAAGCACTTACTTAAGTCTGGATCCAGCCCATGGTTGGTGTTGGTGTTGTTCTCGGAAATGCACCCAGTGGCATATCACTCATAGGGCTAGATTTACTAAACTGTGGGAAAGGAAAAGTAGAGGTGTTGCCCATAGCAACCATTGAGATTGTAGCTCTCACTCGTAGTATTACAAACTTAGAGTCTGATCGGTTGCTGTGGACAACATCTCTACCTTTCCCTTTCTGCAGTGTAGTAAATCTTGCCCAAAAGGTATACAAAACAGTTCTTCAGATTATTGTCCCATCCAAAACTGCTTAGAGGAAGATGACATTGATCTCATGATTAGCCAAGCCCATACTGTAAGATTTAAATATCAAAGCCCGTCCATATGTGCTACTTAAACACCGCATGGAATGCAGCTGCCCGATTCTGCAGAAATTCTTGTACTGCGTAAGCTCTTAACACTGGGACACATTTCTTAGGTGGTTTACATATTCCAATATTCTAGATGTTATAGGCCCATATTCATACTTAAGAAGCAGATGCTGCTGCATATCTTTGTACTATACTGCTCTGACAGCTTTGAAGGTAACCTTTTTTGCAGGGAGTAGTACAGACAGGGATCAGCCGAAGCCACGCTGTGCAAAGCACGGTTTTGGCTGATCCCTGTCTGTACTACGCTCTGCAATCACTGCTGCATATTTATGTACTATGCTGCCCTGACAGCTTTTAAGGTATCAAAGCTGCCAGAGCAGCATAGTACAAGCCCTGGCTCCCCCTCTTCTGCTAGGATTATCGGGCCACCCCCTGCTGGGATCGTCCCTTTGTATGGCCAGCTTTAGTGCAGTGAGAAACACGTTGATGTTGAAAACCTTATTAAGTCCTTTTAGCCATCCCTTTGGATAATTACGCTGAACACTTTAAATGCAAAAATTCCTTCAGATTAGGTTTAAATGTTGCTTTGCTTTGTATGTGTAAAACATAACCCTCTAACACAAAAGGAGAGGCAAAAAGGCTGGGGGGACACATTAAGGTGGAAATAAGACTGGCTGGACACAAAGGGGGCAAAAATACTGGCTGGAAACAGGAGGAAGGGGCAATAAGGCTGGTTGGACACTCAGACAGAGAGGGTATACGGCTGGTTGAACACTCAGACAGAGAGGGTGTAAAGAAAAGTGAATTGGTCATAATGGCTCTGTGGGGATATGTAACATATATAAATATTAAAGTAGGATAGAGCGCTATCTCCCCAGAACGCAAACAAGAATATAGTAGAAACGGTATGATGAGCGCTAATCCTGCTATATAAAATATAAGAACAGTAGGCTCCTTTTAAGAAAGATACAAAAATATTTTATTCACAAGCATGCATATAAATGGATTGAAGAAAATTAAATAATAAAAACAACTTAGTCCAATTGCAACTTGAGACAACAAGAAGATATAAAAAATTAAATAGTAATAACTAAAGAAACAGCAATTATGCTAACAAAGGACAAAATTAAAATAACAATAATCAAAAGAGAAAGCCTAACATACAACAAGAACCCCATAGTATTATCAGCCAATCAGTGCTCAGCCCAAGAGAAACAATGTGCTATCTAATAATCATCAGAAAGATATGAGAAATACTGGGGCAAAGAAAGAATAGAGATCCCCATTTAACTCAAACCAATTCAAATAGTTCTAAAATAGAACTAATTGGATCCTCTTCCACATAACAAACTCCCCCTTCTCCTTTTCAGGGAGTAGCAGATTTGAACCACACGTCTTTTCAACATCACAACAGGTACCAATCACTAATGATAGACTCACCCAAAAAGAGAAGGGTGGATGAACTCGGGAATTAGAGGGGGGAAGAAAGAAAAAAGAAACACCAGAAGGGGGCACCCTAGCCCCTGAAGTTCATATGAGAAGAATTTATAACCTTTCAACTAAAATTTTGACAGATTCCCAAATTTCTCTTTTGATGAAAGGGCTAAAATTTGTCCCTTCTTCAACCCCTACTTTCTTCTAATTATATGTGTAGCTTAATAAATTCATATGTTCTCTCTGTTGGCAAAACATTTTTAATTCTCGTAAAAATGCTTCCAACATAACTCCAAGTATTACAGTAGTAACTTTGGATCATCAAGACAAACTAGGACTTAATATTCTACAAGAACTCTTAGATGAAAATGAACCATCATCAAACTCTCCCTTTTTATCTTAAATTTGAAACTATAAATGAACTCGATTCCCAACCCAACAAAATTCAAAAGAAAATCAAACTTTTATCCTCTTCAGTATAAAAATGGAATAATAGATTCCTTCTATAAACAAACCTTACAAGACCTTGTGAAAAAGAAAAACATAACGTCTCAGGAAATCAAAGCTATCACAGAATTAATGAAAGATCCCTCAATTATCATCAAAGAGGCCGATAAGTATGGCGGCCTGGTAATCCAAGATGCAATTCAATATATAGCGGAAGTTACCCGACAATTGTCGGATAATAAATTTTATATCCGCTTGGGTTCCAATCCGACCACCCTTTATCAAGAAGAACTGCTTAAAATCTTAGAACAGGCTCTGATAGAGGAGATCATTTCCAAGTCCATATCTAATTCATTTACTCTAAACATCTAGGACCGGATCCAGATTTAAGAGCGCCAGGTGATTTACGCACGCAAGGTGCATGCGCTCTCCAGATGTTACGCTAGGATTACTATAGTAATCCAAGCGTTTAAACAATCGGACGGAACTTTGTTCCGTCCGAGCCCATTTGCGTGCAAATGGGCTGTGCTTCCCTTCCGCCCGCTAAAGCGGGCGGGGGGAAGCATGTAAAGTGTACAGTGGGGGGGGGGGCTCCCACACTGCAGCGGATCAGCAGTTGTATGGACCGCTGATCCGCTCGTCTCATTTAAGGCAGGCTTATTGCAGCGTAAGCTGCCATAAAGCCCGCACGACAGAGGGGAGTGACAGGGGGTGTGCACTCCCCTCTGTCTCACGTAATTTCAGACCCCCGCGCGCATGGAAAGCGTGCGGGAGTCTGGATCCGGTCC